>VMBQ01002250.1:394526-421223 GCA_007657795.1 Dreissena rostriformis
ACAAAATGTACATGTTCTTTCATTTCTTGGAATGTTTTGGTGCCTACCAGTTTCTATAAATAGAACATGGGAAGACAATCTCAATTTTGCGATTATGTTTCTAAATTTCGAATTTTCAATTTTGTCTAAATAAATGGATCTTTCAAAAATGGGTTTCAATTCTTTGTACAAATATAGTGATGGAGAGTCATTTACATCAATTCGCCATTTTGAAATAAACAAATCTTTTAATCTATTGCGAAACATTATAATAAAGCTGTTAACATTAACAGATTCTGGATATAACCACACGTCATTAAAACCTGACTCTTGCAAGAGTTTCCGAACGTTTGATGTCCATGACTTGGAGTGAGGATTATCACATGCTTCTTTAAATTGTTTACGAATAATATTACTTAAAATACAGTTAGAAGATTTTTCGTTGAACAATTTTAAGAAATATTTAACTACTCGTAAATATCGACATATATACATCGGGTATCTCCCTACTTCGGCATACAAAGCATTTGAATTAGTAGAAGCTTTTACACTTAAAAGCCATTTACAGAATTTGCGTTGGACACGCTCAATATTTTCGGCTTTAGTAAACCCCCATACCTCGCTTCCATAATTTAGAATCGAGGCAACATATGCATCAAACAGATTTAACATTATTTTAACAGATACATTCAATGATTTTGTAACAGTAAATGATGCGTTCATCGCTCTAAGCGCTTTGGCTGATAAAGTATTTGTGGCTTGTATAAACGAGCCGCTGCTTGAAACTACTATTCCTAAATAATTAAAATTGTTCACGATTTCAATTGGATAATTATTGTACACCCATCTATAGCCTGTTTTTAATCTGCCTTTATGAAAAATAACAATTTTTGTTTTTTCGACATTCACCGTTATATTCCACTTCGTGCAATACTCAAACAAATTGTTCATGGATGATTGTAAACCCTCAACGGATTCTGAGATTAGTACTGCGTCGTCGGCGAATAATAGAAGATGGATAATTGATCAATTGTAATGCCCGCATTTATATCAGCTTGTAAGTGCAACTCAATGTCATTTAAGAATAATGAAAACATTATTGGATTATTTCTATAGCGCCCCTAGCGGCAAATACATACTAAATAAAAAATTATTTTCGTTTCATTCAATAAAGTTCACGGTACATTGCGTTTTCGCATGTTATACTACTGAAAAAGCAGTAAAAAATACATGTCAGTGTCTACTGGAATAAATAGTCGTATGAGTGTACACAAATGTGTTCATTGTGTTAAATATATATATTATATCATAAAGGATAGTAATAAACATCTTCCGGATGTGTGCAAAGTTTTAAAAGCATGCGTAAACGTTGAACATATGTGGATAATGGGTATCGACGATTATAAAATGTCCTGTGTTTGCTAGCGAACGTTATCAATGGAGGGAATCTCGTCATGAAAATATGACGATTACCACGCAAAATGGCTGACTCTGTAGCTACTTTTTGCAACAAAAGTCAATCTTAAGCAGGTAATATAGATGCTTTTCCATTTTATTCACAACCTTATGCGCGGAACCGACTGCACTCTAGCGATATATTAGATGTCACATAATTGAATCCATGCCAGAACCAATGTTCTAATGATTTTTTCTATTGGTTAGTTTTGACATTAAATCCATGTCAGTAGTTCAGTTCCAGTTTAAAATACTTTTCGTTTCTTCTTCTTCGTTTATTGTACTATATCCCTCTCTGGGGCATTGTCGTACAAGAAAAATGGTTTAAAAATCGCTGTGTAGCGCAGTTATAATAATTGTTAAAACTTTTTACAAATTCATTGTGGCTTATTTCGGTGCCATCCCTTCCTTGAACGCTTCAAGACTGGGAGCCGTCACAGGGTGGTTAGGCAGTTGGTTCTACAGTCTTGTTGCTGACGGGAAGAAGGAGTGTCGGAGGTCGTCAGTTCTGCAGAATGGTACGATGTATCTAATAATGCTGCCTCTTGTGGATGATATAGCAGGGCGGAGGTAGGGGTCAGACGGAATATCAATAAGGTTATTAATTAAACGGTACATCATGGTAACCTTAGATGTTTGGCGTCTCGCTTGAAGGGGCTGCCATCCAATGTCTGCTATCATCTGTGAACTGCTGCTTGTGGTTCGGTAATCCCCTTTCACAAAGCGAGCAGCGCGTCTCTTTACTGCTTCAAGTTGGTCAATAAATGTTTGAATGTGAGGATCCCATGCAGTTGCAGCGTACTCCAATATTGGTCGCATTAAGGTGGTGTATGTTCGTGCTTTGACGCTAGGTGGGCAGCTAGGCAGGTTGCGCCTCAGGAAGCCTAGACTGTTGCTTGCCTTCAGGGTGACTGCAGCTACATGTGGTTTCCAGGACAAGTTATCCGAGATAGTCACACCAAGGTATTTGCATTCCTTTACATGTACAAGCTTCTGTCAATGAATAAGGTACTCTGACTTTATGGGGTGCCGATTTTTGGAGATGTGTATAACTTCACACTTTGAAGGATTGAGGACATCTGCCAGTCCTTTTACCATCTCTGTAGGGAATCCAGATCAGACTGGAGTGTTACTGCATCTTGTGCTGCCTAGATCCTTCTGTATAGGAGAGTGTCATCAGCAAAGAGCCCTGTTTTTGAGGTTACAGTGCCTGGCAGGTCATTGATGTAAACCAGAAAGAGCAGCGGTCCAAGGACAGAGCCTTGGGGGACGCCTGATATGACGTCGTCTGAGTTGGAGAACTGTCCTTAATACCCGCTGGCTTCGACCAGATAGAAAGCTTTCTATCCAGGTTAGGACTGAGCATCTGATTCCGTAGTGACTCAGTTTCATGAGGAGTCGTTGATGCGGAACAACATCAAAGGCTTTCGAGAAGTCGAGTAGAATCGCAATGATCTGTTCGCCAGCGTCAAGGGATGCAGCAAGGTCCTGTAGGGTGAGGAAAAGTTTCGATTCGCAACTGCGTCTTCGCCGAAAGCCGTGTTGTTGGTCGGCCAGAACGCTGTGTTGGTCTAGGTGAGACATGACTTGGCTGTGGATGTTCCATAAGTTTGCAGCATACGGATGTCAGAGAGATTGGGCGATAGTTAGCCGGGTTGCTTCTGTCCCCCTTCTTGAAGACTGGGGTAACATGTGCCGACTTCCATTCAGCTGGGGCGCGTTCTTGCTGTAGGGAAGCAGCGAAGACAAGCGTAAGCGCTGGGGCTATTTCAGCTGCAATCTCCCTCATGAACCGTGTTTGAGCCGTTTAACTCCCTCAAGTCCAATAGAGAAATTGTTAATTGTTGGGGATGGGTCACCAATCATTGTTGGGCGGTAGCTGTGGTCCTCAGTGGTGAACACACTACTAGACTGCAAGTTAAGTATGGTGGCCTTTATTTTGGGGTCATTGTGTGCTACGCCATCTCTCTTCAGTGAGGAGACACCAGAACTGACACAGCGCCTGCTCTTTATGAATGAGTAAAGTTTCTTGCCATGGTCGTCAGTTGTCAAGTTGTTTACATATGAGTTGTAAGCTCGCTTATATATATATCGACTATTGTATTAGCAAACCGCTTTATGTTACGTGATAATCGCGTAATTGTTAACTCTTAAACCGTTGCGAAGTGTACATTTCCGATCATAAGATATTCACAAACTTTTTAATTGCGGAAGCAATAAATTGCAATAACTCCTTGAAAGTAATCCCATCTTAAAATTGTTGACTTTGGCAGTTATTTTCCGCAAAACTCGTCATATTTTCATCAAATGATTCCCCCATTGACTTTTGCATTGCTAGTTTGACAATGGAGTTCATATCCGCATGACCGCAACCAAATTTAAATTAAATCGTCTTTTTATGAAGGATAACTCTTGTTAAAATATTATTACAATTATCCGCCTTGACAACGTCATGATGTCATAACCGTTTATGACGTCATAGTAACCAGCGTCGTTAGAGTGGGCGAAGTCTTGATTACTTGTGCGTGCATTAAAAAGTAAACTTTCTTAAAGTTTGTATTCGTGCTTGCAAATGGGAAATAAATGTTGCAAACCTTCGCGTCGTGGTGAACGTCTTCGAGAATATCTGAGGAGTCATTTACGACAATTATGTTTTCGTATGCCGACAGACGAATTGATGAAAATTGCTGTTAAAATCGAGGATATTCAAAACGACGGTATGGATAAATATTACGTTTATTTATAATAAAATGCACGCGAGTACAATGTATTCAAAATAGCTGATACATGCGAATTTTAGAACAGGATTCAAAATATAAATATAATTAATTATGACAACAAAGAAACAATCTAATTAAGTCATTTTAATACATATAACTATATTTGGAGATTAACAGAAAGGTATTAAAGCAATAAATATAAGAAATATATTCAATAATAATTATATTAATGTTATGTTGTTATTTAGTTAATGATTCATTATTTTATGTTTTTATTATTATTATTATTCATTTATTTGTTATCATTAGTGTTATTATACTTATTAAAAATAATTCTTTTACACAATATTTGATTTCAAAAAAAAAATTATAGTCTCAGGTTCTTTCCAATTGTTAGCCTTTGTAAAATTAAAAGATTGTTTTAATTCAGTATCTGATGAGGAGTCAAACAATTGTGATCCATCTTTCCCGACTGACACAGAACTGACAATTGAGGTGAGTTGAACTTGAAGTTATGCCTTTAAAGAACAATGTTTACAACCGGTAGTTTAAAAGTTCTTAATTTAAAAAAGACACCTATACTCGATAAACTCCAGAGACAACTAACTTGTGTTATGAAGCTCACAGTCGCTCGATGGCAATGACTCAATGATCGACTATCCGTTGTGAATTTTTGAAAAATGCAGCTTCAGACGTGATTTTTATAAATCTGTATATTATAATGCATACACATACTAAATAAATAAAAATCTTCCGACAAAACGTCTTCTTAAAAAAAGATAGTTCGACTATGTTTATAGATTGTCAATATCTATATACATAGTCGAACTTTTTTTTTTTGCCATCGAGCGCCTGTGATGAAGCTGTGCGCGTTTGCCCCACTATATCCATAGGATATTGAGATATAATTGGGAAAACATATTTTACCAAAAGCCCGTGTTCTGTTGACTTCTTACGTCAAATGTGTATTTTAGGACTTGGAGAACCTAGCCTCATACAATGGAACTCTTGTAAAGAGCTCTACATCACAACTGCCCGATAATTTCAACCTAAATCGCACCCAGTTCGAGCCATCTGTCAGACACAGATTCGCCAACCCTCGTGATGCCCGTGGAGACGGGAACTCTAAGCGCCCCCTGCTACCTCAGAGAAGGATGGTAACGACCACGTGTCAACAAGAGGAGATCCTGGACTACTCGGACAGAGTGTACCGCGTGACCACTACGTTCGGACATCAGGTGGTCATCGATGAGATCCGAGGTGACAAACACGATGACAACATAGGTCAGTCTATTTTTAGAATCAATGCAGATTTTATTTTTCTTAAAAGAAAATATTATTATTAACTCTTCTTAACACGAATTTCACTTAAAAAAATATTAACAGTTATAAAATTATACTTAATTTAAGTATTGTGGATGTTAAAGGGACTGTAAACCACGAATGACGAGAAAAGAAAAGTTCTAAAATACCGTATTTTTTTTCAATTATTAGTTTATATTGATTAAAATATCACGACTGGTATATTACATTACTTGAAAAAAGTTTATATTTTCAGTATATTCGGTAATAAAATTTCGCGATGTGAAATCGAAAGTACATCGCAAACATAGGTGACATAACGTTATACACACTATAAATAACGCAAGTAGATTGACCATTTTATATATAAAGTATATACAATTCACTATGCATGCACAATTTGCATTCCTGGGTTTTCCACGTGACGATGATGATCAATCTTCTTGCGTTATTTATAGTTAACTGGTAGTTACCTGGTATACCTACCTACCCAGTAAAAATAAACAAAAAAAAAGTAAAAAAAAAAAGTAAAAATAAAAATTAACTTTTTTTAAGTAATGTTATATACCAGTCGTGATATTTTAATCAATATAAACTTATAATTGTAAAAAAAAAATACGGTATTTCAGAACTTTTCTTTTTTCGTCATTCGTGGTTTACAGTCCCTTTAAATTTTGCAGACGGCTTTATGGACAACAACTACGGGTCATATGCTCGAGGTTCGCCGGGGAGTCCAATTTCTGGGCCCAGCAATGTAAACGCTAACATGCTCACAATTAGACCTCAGATGATCGAGCCGGTAACAATGCGCATACCTTCCCGCACTGCATCCAGCCATGTCAGCGCTGGAATGACACCAAGAACGAGCGGGATGATGCAGCCGGGATGCAGACGAAGGGACACTAAATATACAAGACAAAGCAGACAATCTTTCGAAGTAAAGGGCTTTGAATTACAGAAAAAGGCCATGGTATGTGGAACTATTCTTCTACGTGTATGTTTATCTGCACTGGTTAAGATAGCAGCTTAGCTTTCAAAAAAACCGTGAACAATATTTGTATTAACATAAATTGTCCATAGAAAAAAACGTATTTGAGACTATGGTGTAAATGTTTAAAAAATCTTGTAAATATATCGCTTTGAGAGTAAGTTACAAATTACTATTAACCAGTTAACTCGGTTAAATAAACGCGCGCATATGTTCTTATAGTACGTGTTCCGTGTTAAGGTCAATTTAAGTCAATATGCACCCATGTATAATATTTATGCCATGTCCTATTTCAGAGCTTCCCCGGGGGTCCTGATAAGGGCATCAGGTGGCCCCAGACCCTGGGGACACTCGGCAGGGAGGAGACGATCTACTACGTATCACAGTTCATGAGAAGCCAGATCTTTAAGACGAGACTCGACCGGAAGCTCAACGGGGGCGCCACCTGGCGGAACGCTCTGACCGAATTTCAGGAGTGGGTCGTTGAGTAAGTAACAGTCATTTGCAATTGAGTGTGGTTCGTTCCACGAGTTTAATCCTTACAGTCGTTGGTCCACGAGTAGCAGTGATATGGGTCGTGTTCTGAGAAAACTGGGCATAATGCTTGTGCGTAAATTGTCATCCCAGATTAGCCTGTGCAGTCCGCACAGGCTAATCAGGGACGACAATTTCCGCTTTTATGGAATTATTCGTTTTAATGATGTCTCTGCTTAGCGAAAATCCAGTTTAGGCAGAAAGTGTCGTCCCGGATTAGCCTTGCGGACTGCACAGGCTGATCTGGGACGACTCTTTACGCACATGCATTATGACCAGTTTTCTCAGAACTCGACACATATCAGAAATGGGCTGTTGATTGATTAATACACATATTAAAAGAAATTAGCAGGCACATGTCATTACTTCTAAATTTATAAAAATAAATATTGATTTTGTGTAATATCGTACTTAAAATAATATAATATGTTCATGATTGAAATAAAATGTTCTGTTCTAGAAAATCACAAATTATATTTACGCACAAACGCATGAATAATATAATGATAAATTCTGCACGCACACAATTAAATTATTTTCTGTTTAAATTGTATTTATGATGTTTTAATTTTTAGACACGTCGGTACCACGGAGCTAGAAGATGTACTGAGGCCGTTACCAAAGCGACACAACCACGCCAAGGCCAAGGTGAACTGCTGGAGGGATATGGCGTTACAAACACCCAGAGACCCGGATTGAACTGGACAATTGGAGACACTGGGATTCTATACTGTATTTTGTGATTTAGCTGATTATATTGTGTTTTAATTTATTATTTTCTGCTGTGCGTATATTAATGAACTATATTCGTTAAATCAAATCAAATATAATTGGAATTATGAGGATTATGTGTTTGTTTGTTTCGTTTGGAAAGTTTAGTTTAAAGTTTAAACCTACTTATTTTAGTTCGATTGCATCGAAAGCTTTAGGCTTATTTGAAACGCTCTTTTATCAGTTTCCTGTGACTAGTTCCAGTACAAAAGAACGCTCCAACAGTGGGTATCGAACACGTGATCTCCCGGTCGCTAGGTGGACACCATATCACAAACGCCACGGCGACGTGCGGGTAGTGCTTCATTATACATTCACTGGTAATGATATTGTCTTTAAAGTACATGTGGCTAATCTAAAATTAAATTTTAATTAAAAGCCTAACGAACTAACCATGGGATTATTCAATAATAATGCATGCTTGCGAAATACCATAGAGCTGCCGAAGTTCAATATTTCAGAACATTTTGTCCGAATGCTGGTACCGTAAAAATGTAGTAAATGCTTTATATTCACTCACGAATACCTGGCTAATTTTCTGTCAATTAATGTATAAAACCACCAGTCACTGATTGATGGAATCGTCGTCTCACTCAAACAGTAAAATAAGTGTAAGTTAACACGCGAAGTAATGTTTAAAAGGGTATCCAAGTCGATGATACTTATTCAACCATAAAGTCTAGATTATTTTTCAAATAAACTCTCATTTCTTAGTAAAAAAAACAAGTAAGAACATATTTAAAGCACGTTTCTTTCAACTGGTGAAATATCCTTATAATGTATCAAAAACGGTACTTTAAAAATAAAGAGGACATTTGCATTTCTTTCTCCATTAAGACATATCTGATAATTTTTTATATTTTCCTTATGAACATGTATGATTATGGTCCCTGGAGTTAAGTTTTTAACGTATATGGTAAATAAATAAGCCGCTTTCTGGGAAAACTGGGCTTAATCATGTGCGTAAAGTGTCGTCCCAGTTTGGCATATGCAGTCCGCACCGGCTAGTCAGGGACGACACTTTCCGAATAAACTGGATTTTCGTATAGAAGAGACTTCCATTAAACGAATACATCCATAAATGTGGAAAGTGTCGTCCCTGATTAGCCTGTGCGGACTGCACAGGCTAATCTGGGGCGACACTTTACGCACATGCATTAATCCCTGATTTCACGGAACGAGGCTCATATAAAAAAACGTAATCAAGTGCCTCACCTCGAGTCTCTGTGTACACGCGCACGACAATATTCGCGTCCCCTAGCTCGCCGCTCATGGACAGGAACGCTAGAGTTATCCCCCTTGATTTCGCACACGTCGGGGTATTTGGCAACCTATTGACGGCGTTGAAAATCTGTGCAAAAACAACAACAACAGCACGTGACACAGGGTCTTTATGATAAAGTCATCGTTTAATTTCACGAATCTTATTTGTTTACATAAGCATGTGAAGAAATTCAATTAGATCAAATCAAAATTCACAAAGTATACCATCACATTAGGATATGAGTTAAAGGGAGTATGACGAGGGAAAACTGGATTCCTACAGCAATGTTAATAATATATTTGTTTAATGCCCATTACTAAAACATGCTATCAAAGTATTCAAATATGACAATACAAAATAAGAAATTTGATAGAAACAACTTAGCAAAAAGTCGGAAATGATAAAACCATCCAGTTTTACGGATTTCAGCAAAGCTCCTATGTTAAACTTATATCCGTTACATTTTCAACTTTGTTTTCATAAATCGCTGCAGTTTAAATTCCGTTTAATTAATTATTATATTCCTCCTAAAATCAGCTCTTACTATGATTGACTTGTTGATGCTGAATTGTGTTTTCATGATGTCTGTCTGAAACGCAGCTATATTATTTAGATATTGTTCAAGGGAGATAATCGTACCTGAGGATTCACAGATAGCGAATATGCTCCATCGTATAGGTTAACAGAAATCCCCGCCACTCTGTTTGTAATCTCGAACGAAATTGGTGTCAGACATATGACTTTCCCATAATTGTCAACGTCAAGTTTATACAAGCACTTTTCTCTTTGAGCACTCCCGTCGAAGCGTATTATGACGTCACCCCACGTTTCTACGTCATAGGCACCACCGCATTCGGTGCTAGAAATGTTGACGTATTTTGCTGGAAAAGGAAGGAAAAACCATTTAAAAACTAACACTCACTCATCGGTCGATAGATGACTAAAATTAAAACGAATAATACGATAACAACGAAGGCTATCGACGAGTTAAAATCATAGCGACATACATATATGACAGTAAACACGTCTCAAATGAACACGTCTATCGTCTACGATTGTTACAACTTTGGCTACGACCAACAATATTTAAACTTATTCTGCGACTACTAAGTGTATGGCTGTAATGATGAAAACTATTAATTAACTAGAACAATTAGTGTGTATAGTACTATTACTACGAAACTATTAGGAGGACAATATTTCGCGTAAGACTATAAAAACGAAAAAGACTAGGGCAACAATAAGTTTGTGTAAGTCTATAAATACGAAACAGACTAGGGCAACAATAAGTTTGTGTAAGACTATGACTACGAAACTATTAGGAGGACAATATTTCGCGTAAGACTATAAAAACGAAAAAGACTAGGGCAACAATAAGATTGTGTAAGACTATAAATACGAAACAGACTAGGGCAACAATAAGTTTGTGTAAGACTATAAATACGAAACAGACTAGGGCAACAATAAGTTTGTGTAAGACTATAAATACGAAACAGACTAGGGCAACAATAAGTTTGTGTAAGACTATAAATACGAAAACTTCTAGATCGCATTGACTGTGTGCAATACTTTAAATACTAAAACTTCTAGGTTAACAATCAATTTGTACATGATTATTAGACTATTAATAACTCTGACAGCAATTTCTTCGTTTAAGACGTAAAATACGAATACTGCAAGGAGGAAAAAAAATTAGTGTAACAATTTAAAAACGAAAAGTTCTAAGAAGGCCATTGTTTTGTCCAAAAATATATATTACGATGACCGCTGAGTTGACAAACACTTTGTGTAACAATATCAATACGACAACTACTGGGACGACAATTACTCCGTGTTAGACTATACATACGAGGACGTCTAGGACGACAATGTCTTTGCGCAAGACTATTTATCTAAAAACTACTAGGATGACAACGACTGCGAAAGACTATTAATCTAAAAACTACTAGGACGACAACGACTGCGCAAGACTATAAATTTAAAAACTACTAGGACGACAACGACTGTGCAAAACTATTAATCTAAAAACTACTAGGACGACAACGACTGCGCAAGAATATTAATCTTAAATCTACTAGGACGACAACGACTGCGAAAGACTATTAATCTTAAAACTACTAGGACGACAACGACTGCGAAAGACTATTAATCTAAAAACGACTAGGACGACAACGACTGTGCAAAACTATTAATCTAAAAACTACTAGGACGACAACGACTGCGCAAGACTATTAATCTAAAATCTACTAGGACGACAACGACTGCGAAAGACTATTAATCTAAAAACTACTAGGACGACAACGACTGCGAAAGACTATTAATCTAAAATCTACTAGGACGACAACGACTGCGAAAGACTATTAATTGAAAAACTACTAGGACGACAACGACTGCGAAAGACTATATATCTAAAAACTACTAGGACGACAACGACTGCGCAAGACTATTTTTCTAAAAACTACTAGGACGACAACGAATGCGCAAGACTATTAATATAAAAACTACTAGGACGACATCGACTGCGCAAGACTATAAAGACGAACACAACAAGGACGACAACTTGCTTAATTTGAGACTATAAATACTAAAACTACTAAATACGAGAACGACGATTACTTTGTGAAGATTATAATTACGAAAAACTACTAGAAAGACAATCACTTGTTGACTATAAATAAGTCAACCGTAAGGATAAAAATACATTTGTGTAAGCGATGAAAACGATAACGAATAGAACGATAATAGCTGCGTGTGCGGATATGATTACGAAAATTTATAGGACGAAATGACTTTTTTAGCGACCATAAATACGGAAACTAAAAGGGCGTCAATTTCTTTGTTTAAGACTATAAATGCGATAACTACAACGGCGACGATGAATTTGTTGAAGACTATAAATACGAAAAATAATAAGACGACAATGACTTTGTGTCAGACTAAGATTGTAACACCTTTGCACTTATTGCATCTGTGACTACTTCGTGTGTGAGTATAAGTACGAAAACTACTAGGACGAAAACTACTTCGTGTAAGACTGTAACTACGAATACTACTATGATGACAATAACTTCGAATAAATATGTAAATACGAATGAGCACATATTTGAATGAGACTGTAAATACGAAGTGGGAAATTATGTCATCGTGTTCATTTTGAATATGACGACTAATGCTACGACGAATGCTTATTCGTTTTCTATTACGATAATGACTTAGACAACATCATTTAAACGAAAAATTCCATAAAAGCGGAAATTGTCGTCCCTGATTAGCCTGTGCGGACTGCACAGGCTAATCTGGGATGGCAATTTACGCACAACCATTATGCCCAGTTTTCTCAGAACGCGACACATATACGAATGCATCACCTACTATAATGTCTTACACTCTAATACTGACAAAAACATGTATACAAGTAAAATGAACTTTTTATTTTATAATTTTATAAAATTGTTATGTTTGTTTGACAACGATGAATCAATAATTAATTACGAAAATAACGAAACAATCTTACTTCCTTCTACTCCACAATGCACAGTCCCCAAAATTGTAACAAGTATTTCCAAAATCATCGTTCAATCTATTCACTTTACGATCAACTTGTGGAAATTGTCGCACGGACACCCAATAAGATCATAATAACATAGATCGTATCCCACTAACACATACAATATATAAATAATCAATTATATACACACAAATTATAACAATTCACGTTCTATATTTAATGCTGTGTTCAACAAAACAATATAGTTAACTGTATGTTTCAAAAACATATTCTAAAATGCAATATATTTAACACGATGTAAATAAATGTAGACCCAATTCCACATTGCATGCGCGCATTTGTAACATAATGCTTTAGTCCGAATAATTGGCATTTGACATCGTGCTATTGTTCTAAGTTATTGAACGTTTTAATGATATAATCTCGGAAGATTACGCCTTGATGTTCGTAGTAGACGCGCGGTACATAACGACTCATTATGGTATATACGATTACGTTGATTAGAAAGATTTGTTATCCTATCCCAATCGGTACCCCTCGCAGATTATCAGTAATCGTACTTATTCGATGTTTGACGGAAAGGGCCGAGAATGTGCGATTGATCCAATCCGGATTGGTGCATTGTCATTATAATAACATTCAGATGCTTGGATTAGTTGTAAGATGACAGTGGTTTGCACATGAACTTTTGGACATAAATTATTAGTTTGGTTCCACATTTTAGATCAGGATCACGTTTAACTAAAACATGTAAAGTTAAAAAAAAAAGCGTGCGTTGTAAATGTTTATTTCGAATAAAATTAACTGGAAAACATGGATAGCAGTAGTGAATTATGTAACACAAATATAAACTTGTGCGTGCGTATGTGCGCGTGTATTTCGATGTTTATTAGGTCCATCGCGCCGTGGGCTGCATTATGTGGTGAACCAGAGAGTGGCCCAGCACTCCTACCTAGTTAACTCACCAGATTCAAGCAAGTTGGGACGAATGTTGAATAAAAGCTGCAATAGCCAGCTGTTTAGTTGTTACCGCAAGAGTTTCAATTTTAGAGTGGTCTTGTGTTAATCAGGGGGGGGGGAGCAGGAGTACTCGGAGGAAACCCCACCGATATTGTGACCACTAACCAAACTCACATGCGTCCTGGAACTATGATTGAACCCGGATCGCCTAGACGAGAAGCGCGTGTACCAACCACTGCGCTAACCGAACAGCCCATAAATATAAACTCGCAATTTCTTGTTCATTTGTTCATACCCAACTATTTATCAGAATAGGGTAGTCCGAGCTTGTCTACTGTCCTGATCGTCATCGTCAAATATTTAGTTCAAACTGCTTGTCTTGTACTGGTCATTCCATAAGGCTATTGGCCAAGGTCAATGACTCTTTAAAATAGAAATAAGTTCTTGAGTCATACACTTGATTATTTTTTAAGCTCGGATTTGATTAAGAAAAGGAAAGCTATTCTACGGCGTTTGTGTCGGCGTTCGCATCCGATGTTACCAACATTTAAACATGCTTTCTCCATATTGAAATGACTCCGTAGGCCAAGGTTTGTAATTCAAGTCTGAAATTTCATAAAATAAGGGGTCTTGTAAATGTGCATATATACTATAAAAGTAGATTAAAGGTTTTCGGTAAGCTAGTTTATCGGGAATCGCTTTAGGGATTTAATTCGAATTTTACCCACGTATTCCCCATATTGAAATTGCCACAAAGACCAAGTTGTGTAACTCTTGTTTGAAATTTGACAAATTGATGTGCCATCGTAGACCTAGAAATGTGCATATATACTATATACGCGTATAAGATGGATGAAGTTTTTCGGTAAGCTAGTTTCTCGGTAATAGCTTGAAGTATTCAATTCAAATTTTACACATGTATTCCCCATATTGAAATGACCACATAGGCCAAGTTTTGTAACTCTAGTTTAAAATGTGTCTTTATATTATTTGACAGACGTATTGTATACGAAATTATATAGCCTCACGTGTTTATAGCCATTGTAAAATGGCATATAGTAACATAATTATATATTATGATTGGTAAGTAATGTCTTTAGCACTACTTAGTATGTTAGTTATGTCGTAACAACGAGTTACTCATTCGTTGACACGGCTGTGAACACGAGTTACTTATCTTCATAAGTTGTGGGAACTAGTTACTAAATCGTGAGAACCTGTTAAGTACTAAGTCGGTGTAAAGGCATTAATAACAAGAATTATCTTTAAAGAAGACATTCGGCGTATTATCTGATTTTGAAATAAATTTTGAAATTTACGCTTCGAAATAATTAAATTGAAATCCACGGTTGTTTGGTTGTTGTTGTTGTTGTTGTTCAATTGTTAGTCGCATATTCACCGCATGAAATGTGTGTTTTAAGTACACGTTTTATTATATTCAGACCACACAAAAGTGTTCGTAGATAAAACAAATACTACGGAACATCACGTCATATGTGTCATCACAAGGCTTATTATCAGTGTATTCCTTCACCATCAAACTATATGGTATGTTTATATTTGATTAACACGCAGTTTTCTTTCGACAAAATTGCACTTTCAGAGCCGCGTCATGTGAAAATGGGTTTAAAGGCGTTCCTGCCAGCGAAGCTCAAGCTCAGCCGGTGCAAATGCACAGTCTGATCAGGAGCTACGCTGCCCGCTATAAAATGACGCAAGCCTTCATGGTCTCATTAGGTATCTCCTGACCAGACTGCGATTTGCGCAGGATGCGCTATAGCTACTCTGGCCGCATATGGCATAAAATCCATTTTCGCATGAAGCGGGTCTTTTAAAACCGAATCAATTGCGTCTTGTACACGGAATATCTAAGTACAATACTTTTCGAGAGAAAATTGAAGTAAAACTGTATTATTTATAGCACACTGGCAAATAAGCTTATTCGGGCTTTCAGGAACGATTTCTAGACGGGCTGACTGCAAACATTTGTAGTAAGACAATTACATGATTTCCCTGTTATCATGACACTATACTATTTCGGTAGTGTTTGTTTTCTCGTCGTGGAAGCAATACTGTGTTACCAACGTTTATCGATAGTCCATTATGTCTTCCCTTGACGATTTAGTGACCGATTACCGACCCTAAAATTCTGCGAGACGGATTTTAATGCGTACTTGTAACTAGGCCAAAATGTGTGTCTATGTGGCGTATAAACATGCAGAGAGTAGTTCAGAATTCCTTACACTGAACAGTATAACATCCTATACTTTGTACACCAACGCAGTTATGTGGCCAAAGTTCTGGGGGATTTCCAATCAAATATTCGAATGTATTCATTCGGGTCTGCTGCCCTTAGGTAAAGGTCATTTAAGGTGAAAAGCTGGGTTTAACAGCCTCGCCGAAAAACATGCCCATGCCATAACTGTGCCAACTTACAAGTCTGCAGATTACCATATGATTGTACACTAGGAACGAAAAGCAACCCTTTGTCAAAAGACAATACTTGGTTTAGACTACAGACATGCAGATGCATTCAAAAAAATGTATTGCAATAACTTCATATTTTTAAACTTGGCCTTTGAATTGTTTTTGCAATATCCGCTCTCTATATTCAACAATTTCATTCGATTTTTATGACCTTCGGGTTCTTAATGATATCCGAATGAGTTTTATTAATCAAAAAGGCTGGTTATATCATATATGTTTCACAAACCGCTGTTGTGTTGTTATATTCGCATAGGGCGAAAAAAAAACATAGGCCTAAACTTTAAACCACCTACCGCCCATTGAACTATTTACGTTATAAGAAAATAACTGAAAATAGATTGATACATAAATGGATAAATAAATAAAATAGTAATAATAATAAAACAAAATCTACGAATACATGTATAAAGAATCTGTTCGCGAAAATTGTCGTTCTTATCACTTTAAATTCACTTGTCGACACATCGCCTGCGGCTAACACGACGAAACTTCCGTGTTTTGTACGTATTACAACAAATTTGTAAGCTTTTTATTTGCCTCACTTTCACTAATTAAAGTAGAAAATTGATAGTGCGCGAGGCGTTTCTTTTTTTATTTCTGTTTTAAAGAGGTTAAGATGTTGTTGATCATGAACATCCTGTCTCGACACTGGAAGAAAGTACGTAGAAATACGCAGTTTATTTTATATTTTAATATTATTTTATTTTGTTAAGTTCATAAATGTTAGTGAATAAATGTTATTATAGCAGTGCATTAATATTTCGAAATCACTTTAAATTATGTGTCGTTTCTTTTAGCTTTTTCGTTGTGTACCTTTTAAGTTTAAAAAAAATCTACCAATGTACGTGTTTACAAACTTTGATTGAATACGTTACAAACTTTGATTGAATACGTCCAACATAAGTGTTTTAAATATTTCCTTTATTAAAAATGTGTGTTATTTTGTCTGCCGATTTCAGCGTTGTTCACGCATTTTCCTAGACATTAAATTAAATGTATGTTTCAGCGGCAGATGTGTTGAAATGCAAACGAAGCACTTGCTCAGCTTTATGTCATCGATCATTTGATCTCTATAGCAGTTTACGTATCATACCGTTGCATTGAATAGAAATACATGTATCAAGTGTACGAACACTAGATAAAAGAATGAACCGGTACATGTATATGCATGTTCATTTTCTGCTGTGTTTTATTTTTAGATCGGAGTTGCCATATTTACTGCAATTCTCATTTTATCTGCCCTTCACTATCTGCCGAAACAACGAACTGAAGAACCGCAACCGCCATACCAAAGTGACCTTCCTGACGTCACGAAAGACTCGCGCGGAAATGTTCTTATTGATTACCATGATGTGAGATTTTCATATGATGACATTGCAAAATACATTTCCGAATACGAAGATAACTTTCGAACTTTTACTAATTACCAAAACTCGTCTAAATACCTTATATATAATTGCGATAAATGTTGTGGTGGTTTAGGGGACCGATTAAAGGGTATTGTCTCGGCGTACATACTATCTCAGTTATCAAAACGGAAGTTCGGAATTCGAATGAGTGACCCGAAAGACCTTCAAATGTTTCTTCAACCCAACGTGATCGACTGGAGGATAACGGCGGACGAAATTAAAGGCAAGAAACATCTATTTATAGACTTCAAGGAACTACACCAACAACTTGCTATAGAGATGGAAAACGATGACTACGACCCATCAACTAGTATTGCACGTGTGAAATCTGAAGATGTTATATTTGTGAAAGCCAATCAGAATTGGTTCAGCACATATCGAAAACTTTCAGTATCTCCGGAAAGATTCCCAATTTTATATAAACTACCAACCAGCGACATAACGCGTATCATTTATCAAGGGCTTTTCAAGCCTTCTACCACGTTGCAAAAGCTAGTGGATGATTTCTTTGCGAAGAAAGTCCAAGATAAGCATTTAGTGTGTCTGCATGCCAGAATGGGCGAGAAAGGGTTCGAACGGTACAGCTTCGATGATATCAAAGTAGCATTAAATTTCTTGCAACAGTACGATCTTCTCGGCGACCATGTAATACTGTTAGCGACAGACAATAAACAAGTGAAGGATTACGCTAAGAAAACGTACACTTCTCTCGTTGATACGGAGTTTAGTGAAGAATTTTCTCACTTGGATCATTTGCGAAGTGATTCTGTTGACGATCGAACAAAAGAGCATGGTTTTATGCACTCCGTTCTCGATCACACCATACTGTCACGATGTTCCACACTTGTGTTGACAAACAGCGGATTCGGAGTCACTGCGAGTGCTCTTCGTCACACTTCGGACAACTTGTACACGTATTCCAATCTCATTAAGTCGGTGATCCGCACGCGACGGGAAGTAGTGAGAGAGATTTTCCAATGGCGATGTTATTCCCAGCTCGAGACCGGATATGTGTGCGATGGTTAAACGAAAATGGGCTTAATGGCGGAGTTGTGTGTAGAAATGCATTGACTGACATTTCAAGGCATCCGATCGAACAAATGTGTGTGTCCTCTTTCAAATCGATATTTCATACAATATCAGCGCTTTTTCGGGCTTCATGCATATGGCCTCCCCTATAAACAGCAGCCTCGGGAGTTGATAGGCTAAACGCATTGTATCCAGGGTTATACAGTTTACAGTTGTAACACTTTACGATACACGACGTCGTGTTTGTTCTGTATTTGTTCTGATAAACTTAACACAGGTTTATTGATGTTATTTTTTGTTCATATTGTTTTTCTTTCTCTGTCTGTCTGTCTGACTGTTCTTCCATCCGTCTATTGACGCATATTTGCCCGAAGAAGTTCTGCAACATTTGTCGACGTGCTACATTCATACTTGCATGAATTGTTCATAATGATATGAACTTCTGTATGTGCGATTTTTATCACCCTACGTTAAACATTATAAAAGTTATAGACCTTTTTAACTATGAATTTGTGTAACATAATTATAATTTATACAGCCTTTATTAGCAAACAAATATGAACATCTCAAAAACCCAAAGATCCAGAGGAGTTATATTTGTATGTATCATCGAATCAAAGAAAATGCTCTACAACGTTTCATTGAATCAGGACTCAGGGGTCAAAACTGGCAACATCCTAATAATGCTATACAGCAAAACAAATAGTTTGATCATAAACCAAAGATGTAATACTTGATATGTTATACGTAATGTGTTCAAATCATGCCCCTGGGGTCAACTTTTTATATTGTTACAACTTGCTACAAATCGTAACATATTACAGCATGCGTTATTGTGACAAACTATATCATTATAATTATTTTTATTACCATTATTTTTGTGTAAATTAGTGCGGTTTCTCTACTATGTATTCAGTGTAGTTGTTGTATTGATATCGGCGAAGAAAATGTCTGAAATTGTTGCTGGATCTTTTGGTTAATACGGACCTTCATTCTGACCAAAATTAAATATATAAACTGTAGGATAATTTTTTTCATGATATGCAATGCATTCATACAGAGGGGGTAATCACGTGACGATAAAGATGGCGACGTTAATGCCGAGACAAGTATTTTTGGCCGTTTTATACCATTTATTACTTCTTCTTTTTGTAATGCCGTTCACTTTCCATGCTCCCGCTTAGAAAATTCGTAACGAGTAAAGTCGATATGTAAAGCGAATATTATGTATATTAAATAAATGCTAATCAATGTCTTACTGGTATGGCTGGAAAGTGAGCGGCATTTACAAATTTAATTAAAGTAATTATGGGTATAAACCGGCGAAAAATACCTATTTCAACACAAATGTCCCCGAAGACTGCACCGCATCTCCTAACACGGAGCACAAGACCAACGAGTACGTCCGAAACATTACTGCAACACGTGTTGGCCCATAAGATTCCTTTCTGGCGACCGTCAAACGACGAAAGCTGGCTTGGTTTGTTTGAACACGTCACCAGGCACGACTCTCTGTGCAAGACTGTTCTACAGAGCACGCTAGAGGGATCTCGCCGTCGAGGCCGTCAGAAGCAAAGCTGGATTGACAATGTGAAAGAAAGGACATCCCTAGCCATGGATGAATTACTCTCAGCAGCACACAACAGACCTGACTATAGCAGGATATGTGTATCGTCGTCCCTCATTCCCCCACCCCCACCACACACCCCCAATGGCCAGACCGGTCAAGAGAATTATGATGCTTGTCAAATCATGGTGAGACGCTGTGTCATGATCAAGATTAGTATTAGGTATTAATATTCGAGATCAATGAAACAGTTTGAGGTTAAATGTTAATATAAACGAAATCAACCCGTAACACTTTGACAAGAGCGTAACTTTGTAAAGGGGTTGATTTCCAACTAACTTGCCTGAATTGACAGGCATTGGTGACAAAGTGTTGCGCGCAAGACACAAGTCAATGTCAGAGTTTGGTGTCGTACATCAAATATAAAATATCAACTTAGACTTTGACTCTACATGAAAAAGACTTTAGTTACGTGTTATTGTTTCTTATCTGAAATAAATATGTTTCCAAAGCTTTTGTTGTACCGAAGTATTTAAATTGTGAATATTTGAAAAGTTTTCGCCTGAGGTTATTTTCGTCGAAAAGACATTTCCCAACAATTACGGTACACTGGTTGGTGTTGTTATTTCTTGAATCTACGAGAAACTGTATATTGATTTTTGACTTCAACTAAGTGTTCGTTGGTTTGTTAGACGTTTCGCAATTTTGACACTATTTCAGTCATATCACTGCTGTTTGTTATTCTGCTTAAATTTTTCCTTGTGAATATAAACCGACCTAAATGGTATACTAATACTAAGTCATCATAGTAACTAATACCAACCCTAATTTCATCACAGGTTGAGGAGAATGGCCGTAGACATTAATGTACGGCCAATGCCCACACAAATTTTGTAGAGTAGCTGGGATTCGAACTCATTACAGTCGAGCTCTCGAACAACTGAGCTAGTCGAATTAGGCAATATGCAGTCTTTTTGTTTATTTTACAATTTAAGGTCGATAGAACCATCGTTCCACATTTTATTAAGCTCACATCAACAGAACATTGTGATTTTTATAATACAACATTTTTGTGTAGAGATGTTTAGCTTTTTCTCGGACCCAGTCATGTTTAAGCATTTTTTAAACACATGTTTTAGTTTTTATTGTATCCCCTTGTACAAGGTTGTATGTTTCGTGTTCTGAGAAAACTGGGCATAATGCTTGTGCGTAAATTGTCATCCCAGATTAGCCTGTGCAGTCCGCACAGGCTAATCAGGGACGACAATTTCCGCTTTTATGTAATTTTTCGTTTAAATGATGTCTCTTCATAGCGAAAATCCAGTTTAGGCGGAAAGTGTCGTCCCTGATTAGCCTGTGCGGACTGCACAGGGTAATCTGGGATGACACTTTACGCACAAGCATTTTGTCCAGTTTTCTCAGAACATGACATGTTATTATACGTCCGTCCGTCTGCAGACGAACAACTTGCCCGAAGAAGTACTGTTGCGTGTTTTTCTTAGTACAACATTCAAAGTGTATTCATTGCCCCTAATGATATGAAGTTGTGGATGTGCAATTTGTATTATCATAGTTTCCAAGTGCTGTAGAATATGACAATTAAAAAAAAATTAAATTATAATATTAAAACTGCTTGCTACATATTACTTCACGCGGCATCAACACTGAGACTATTTGTAGTTCAAACTAATTTGCATCGTCTCCGTATTGTCAGTTTTGTCACATGCTAACGAACTGTTTTGTTGGCCGATTTGGTTTTGCAGTTGTGTGTAATAGCAACGTTGAGGTAGCATGTGTCCATCTGTTTATACCGGTATGAAATAAATATGTATCTATAGGGCTGAACAAACAATAAAGGCAAAAAGTTATGAGAACTTTATTCTGTGTATGCTTTTATAAAAACAACGCCAAATAGTATGCACTGGATAGCCACGACAACCAGCAGAGAAAACGCAGCGTGAATATGATAACAGCTAAGTTACAAAGTATTTAACACGAGACTGTATTTTTGTGTGCAATAACAAAACTATAAAAACGTAACCAATGCAAGCAATTGGTATTAAACTCGCAGATATCGTCGCCAAAACGACTTAAATTCACAATCTGTTGAAATGTATGCCAAGGGCAAGGTTCAAAGTTCGCTGCATAGTAACAACATTTTTATCGAAATCGCCGATGAAATTTGCTTACTGTCTGAATAATTTTAAGGTGATCCAATTTGTTAAACATAACACAAAACAACATAGTTCCAGCACACAAAAAAATCCACAACCCCAAATAAATAATTATTGCGTGTAAAACAAAATTACGACAAACCACTGTGTTATAATGTAAACGGACGACTTATATCCCAGTGATCTGGGGGAGGGGTTAAATATCAAAGTCGGTTGAAGAGGAGTCTTGTATCACAACCAGACTATAAACCCATGCCTTTATCTGTATTGTCCTTTTGTTTAAATAAAGCCATCATAGGACCACAGTCATCATGGTCGTTCATTTTGAGCATGTGACCTTTAATGATTGTTTCCTTATTTGTAGAAGTCCACGACAGCGATCTGTTACAAAAACTTAATTTGGCTGGCCTCTGCGGGTTTCATTGTCTGTTTCGCTGATGATGGCTGACAATAGAGCAGTACTATACAATTTAATGGTTCCGTTTTTTTCAGAGGTGGATATTATTGAATTTGAAACTTGTGGTGAAAGTTTTAAGGAAATATCTAAGTCTTAATGATTTTTTTTTATGGAAACGGTACAAAACAAGGAATTATTGTCTGCACTTACTGTAAAAGTAACCAGTGCATCAAAAATTTAACCTCGTTTATATTTATATTTTTTCTTAAAAAAACAGGCGGAAATATTTGAAAATTTGTAAGTGATAAAATCTGATAATTTATTTTTTAAAGAATAAAACCAGAGACGTAGATGATAAAACTAGTATTGTAGGCCTACTTTGGTAACAGTCAAAGCTTCTTGAATTAAATTAACCAATTGCAAACCCAAACGCCACTATTTTAGTCCCATTGCCATATCAATAGTTGAAATGAACATTTGTTTTAAAAGAAGGTAAAAGTACACATTAATAGGCAGTTTCAGGGTAAAAACGATAACAAATTCCAAAACAATAAATCGCGTTTACTTGGCATGTGTGTGTATGTCAGAGTGTATGTACATGTCATCGCTGAGTCTTCGCGACTACCTTATGTGCTAACCTGCCCCTGTGACCTCTCAGGGGATTTTTTTTAATTTTGAGCCAAAGTAGGTCAAATTTACCCCGGCTACCCGGGTATTCCCCAATGAAATAATTTTGATCCAAAAAGACCAGTGCACGATGGCCATTGAGACCTTAATGTGCACTGGTAGACAATTTAAAGACAATTCATGTCAGGTTGCCTTTAAAAGGACAAAGTTACTCCGCCAATGGAGTGCTGACAATTTGACAAAGACCTTCTTCCCGCTCATCGCGCGCTGCGCCAACTTTTATGGCCTCTCTAGTCGTCACCGGCCGTCGACCCAGCCCCCAGAACGGTTTCCCCAGCACGTTGAGCGCACTGAGTACCGCCGTCCTGGGACACTTGCTTGCTCATAGGGCCACCCACTCTGGTCCTGGTCTGCATCTCTGCCCCCATTGTGTACACACCGGTCTTACTGACCTGTGTAATAGCGCGAAAGGAATTGTGGGTAGCACTACTTTTTCAACATGGCGTGAAAGCGAAAGTAGGACTGATAAACATGTTTCTAATAATTGCTATTCTTCTTTACAGACATTTAAAATCACCCTTAAACATAATTTAATAACATTTTTTTTAAACAACATTCCATTTTAAACACATATTTAACACCGTTTTTCTCATTATAAAAAAAAGCACAAATATCCTAACCAGGGGAATGTGACGCATCCTAGTATAGAGGTGACAATAACGCAGTGACGTCACCATCTATGTATAGAACGTCTCTGCCCCAGGTCCGCCCCGTCCGTCCTCTACGCCGCCAAATCCGATGGTCCCATTCCACTTCTGACGGTATGATGGCAACCCCTTAACCACAACCCTTCATCCCCATACGGACAATTAGCATTCCGCTTGGGGCCCCGATCATCGATTTCAGGGAGTCAGCGAAGTCAGCGGGACAGGACGTCCGGCTCGATGGATGACGGTAATCGCTGGATTAGCAGCTATAGAGCCGCCCGCAGAAATTCTCCAATCAGACCCTCCTCAGACGATGTAGTGAAACCACTATCCAGCTACGGACAATTAGCATTCCGCTCGCCCCGGTCGCAAAGCGCACGCTCCTGCAGCTGACCGAGGTTTACTAGGCATTTTTTTTATTTATTTTTTATTTTAGAGTTTAGTTACAGGTCCTTTCCGCCTCTTCATGAGTTCAATGGTATAGACCTGCCCCTGTGACCTTTCAGGAGGAAATATTTAATTTTGAGCCAAATTAGGACAAATTTACCCCGGCTGCCCGGGTATTCGCCAAAGAGATAATTTAGATCCAAATAGACCAGCGCACGATGGCCAACGAGACCTTANGAAAACAAAATTACTTTATCGATTAGTATTAAAATTGAGTGCATTTATGTGTCTTAATAATAAATGATTTAAAAAAAAAACTGACTAGCATGGAGCTACATTTGTCGTACAAACCTCTCTTCTTTCAGAGGAAAGTAGTGTCAACCAATCTGCTAGGAACGCTAGCGTTGAAATTGAAAGTAATGCTATGGATTACTCAAGTGTTGAATCTGTTAGGGATACTTGTGAAAGTGATGCTATAGATTATTCAAGTGTTAGGGATGCTGACTCTACAGATACTGTCAGTGCTCATCAACTGAATCAACCATTTGATCTTCCAGACAGACCCGCTATCAATCAGGATCCTGAAATCGTGGAGACTGATATTGAATATGAGTCCCTGTCAACCACCGTGATAGAAGAACAGACTGTTACCTTTGAAGTGATTGAGATAGGAAGCAAAAGGGGGAAACCTTTATTAGTTGTATCCGATGGATTTCGATATTATGTGAAAAAGACACAAAAAAGTCTGTGCTATGGACATGCTCCTTAAGAAGTAGTAATTGCCCGTGTTACGCGACACTTATTTAGAAGGGAACCGACTTTGTCCGTGGACCAAGCAATCACCAACATGGACCAGAGGCCAGTCTTGATAAGAAAATAAGAAATACGAGCTAAACACAAGTTTATAGTGGATTGTTACCATTACAGATGGCGCTCCATTTATCAAAATAATCCGTGACGTCACTTGTTCAGCAACGAAGAAGAATACGATCTGTTCAACGTAACTTCTGTGAACCTCGGTGTCGAGTCTCCCGATTTTTAACTACATACAGTTTTTAAACGAACACGCCCCGATTGAACCATGACGATTTTACCCAAGAAAACTGTTTCCAAGAATAAAAACGAACCCGATAATGTCGACAAAAATTTACCCCACCATCCTCGACATCATTCTACTACGTCGGAGACTCGTCACGAAAAACCAGTTCGCGTAATAAACTCTCCTACCTGGCTGCCCACCCCAGGTAGGGAAGATGCCGCTCACGTGGACCCCGGGCCCTATGACGGCCACGAAGCCTCGAGCAGTCATAATAAACGAAGGCATAGATCGTCCCCCCATAGGAACCATCCCCGAAAGCATAGAGGGGCACATGCAGCGCATTCGTCGGCGGTCGTTACCCACATGGCAACGCATACGGCTCCCAAAAGTGTTCCTATTGAGGAGGAAGAAACTAGACGTAATAGTGACGATGAGTATGTTGCACCTGCGCCGTCAGAAAATCTTGAAGAAGTATGATTATTCTGTTATTCTTCTTCCCATTAAGTGCAGGGCTCCTCTGGAGCAACAAAGTTCTTTGACTATACAATGAGTCTTGGGCCTGGGTAAAACCAGTACTGGGTGTTTTTTGGGGAGATCTAAAGAATGCTCCCACAGTAGGGAATGAACCCGTGACCTCCCGATTGCTAGACGGACACAGCGTTTTTCCTCTATATAAAGTTGGTACCGTAAAACAGCACCATTCCCAATGAGACCATTTTTCCCAATTTCAAAATAAAAATTCCCAATCCACAAAAAATCCCAATTCGCAGGAAAAAAAATTGGCGAAGAGTTGCATACGCACGTGTTAATCCCTTTTGTCAAATCATCGCAGTCTACACAATAGGTCAGTTTACCTGCTAAGTGTGTTTTCACAACACCCAACACTTATTCCAGTTTTGTCCAGATTTTCTGTTTACTCAGTACTGTATACAGTTCAATAAATGCTTCAATAATGAAGCATCGAAAAGACCGTAACGATAAAGATACAACATATTTAATGGAAATCAACTTCCAGGGTTTTTTTTCCCCTTTTTGGGAAGATAGCCCATGGCTTTGGATTTGGGAATTTGATCGGCATTTTCAAGAAATTGGGAAAATAAATTCAGTAGCCTTCTTTGGTAGCACTTTAGTACAACCATATATATTCAATATTGATATAACTCTGTATAATAATTCAAATTAAAATCATATAAATCATTATTATTTACTTCGTTACATGTAATTGAAATAAAACTGTGATAAAATAATCATTAGACACTTGAAAAAAAATAAAAAAAAAAATCTTTTTTTTTAATTGGGATTTTTTTTTCAAATTTTGGGAAAAAAGTATACCTTTTGCCATTGGGAACATAGCCGTTATTCGGCTATAAAATCGGGCCAAAAAAACCCCTGC
>VMBQ01002250.1:425163-446268 GCA_007657795.1 Dreissena rostriformis
ATCAACTCTTCTTGAACTACTAATTCTAGTGTTTTCTTTCTTACAGCGGACCAGGTGTATGGGGATCAAGAAATGCATACAACCGTTAGAAAACAATGTATAGAATATCTAGTAAGTGCATGTAACTGAGTTCAGGGATTTCAATAAATTTTGAAAACCAGGAGTCAAACTACCCCATGCTTTTAATTTGCAGGGGTCAAATGAAATTTTCAGGGGTCACAATAATGTAGTCCAAACGTATTTTCTTTCTGCATATTTGTTAAATGCTCTAAAATGTATCTCTGAGAGAAATACTACTAAAAAAAACACACATTTTTATGGTATAAAATATATAATTGTTTGAGAGTTCCATTAACATCTGCATCAAAATGATGCAAGGCAGATAATCTGTAGGAGTCCAAAGTGAGAAATTTGCAAAATGCTTGCATCAAAAAGCAGGGTTCTGCTTCAATTGAAATCCCTGTAAATTAATTGAGAAACAATATATTAAGTATCTAGAATGTACATGTTACAAATAGAGAAGCAAAGTACAGAAAATCGGTTCATTAAATTTGCGATGTATTATTATCCCCCGCCAAAGGCGGAGGGATATTGTTTTGGCGTTGTCCGTCCGTCCGTCCGGCACTTTTGTTTCCGGAGCCATATCTTGGAAGTGCTTCGGCGGATTTCATTGAAACTTGATATGAGTATATATATATGGATAAGAGGATGATGCAAGCCAAATGGCATTGTACACCATCTGTTAATAACGGAGTTATGGCCCTTTGTATATATTCTGTGTCAATGCAGCATGTGGGGGTATACGTAACGTCTGTGACAAAGCTCTACTTTGGCGGGGGATATCAATTCAACGAATTTGCTTGTTTTTTTAATGTTCTGGTGAATTCTTTTACAGAGGCCCATTTTATAGTCAAATAACATAACAGTCATTTTTAATTTAAAGATACAATTCTTAATATATCTCACTTAAAAATATTTGTGTGGCAAATTTTATCTTGTTTTATTTTCAGGCTAAGAATGCTGATTATTACTCCCATTACGTAACGGAAGATTTCACCACGTACCTAAATCGCAAACGGATGGACAATTGCCATGGAAACCATTTAGAAATCCAAGCCATGTGTGAAATATATAACAGACCTATAGAGGTGTATCAGTATAGTTTAGGTATGTATGTGTGGGAAATTTATTCGTTAATTTGAAATCTATTTCCTCTTGTGGTCACTGTGCCATTCAGTAATGTAAGGTGGGCTTGGTTTGTAGACATTTCAGGAACAAACTTTGAAACTGATACTCAACTTGGCTTCAATAATTCCCTAAAATCTTCACTTTACCAAGAGTTCAACTCCAAGCAAGCTTTGACATGAATTCTATGAAGCTCGATTTGTTTAATCAGAGGGGCATATCAATGTTATTTGCCTGAAATACAGACACATATTCAAAACCAGGCATATTTATCTACATGTAGCAGCAATAACATTATATTTATTGATCTTCCGAAAACAAATTTCAGAGCCATTACAAATATTCTTCCAGTTCCAGTGGAATACAAACTATAAAAAATGCCCACCTCATTGAGATTTCTTAACACTACAGAATGGTTATCAATAATATGCATATGAGTCGTGTTCTGAGAAAACTGGGCATAATGCATGTGCATAAACTGGCGTCCCAGATTAGCCTGTGCAGTCCGCACAGGCTAATCAGGGACAACACTTTCCGTTTTTATGACATTTTTTGTTTAAATGAAGTCTCTTCTTAGCAAAAATCCAATTTAGGCGGAAAGTGTAGTCACTGATTAGCCTGTGCAGATTGCACAGGCTAATCTGGGACGACACTTTACGCACATGCATTATGCCCAGTTTTCTCAGGACATGTCACATGCATATGCTTCATAAACTCTTTATACCAATTTTACTACTACGTCTGATTTTCCCACACTAACAAAAAGTGTCCTTTGAGCTTTTCACTACTTAGTATAAGAATTATACTTAGTATCAGAATAAGTAAGAAGAACTAACTGTAAGCCTAATTTGAAAGTGAAATCCACTTTCAGATCCAATGAACACTTTCCACAGCTCCTACAAGACAGATAACGAGCCCATTCGCATCAGCTATCACAGTAATGTCCACTACAACTCTGTCGTAGACCCGTATAAACAGACCATCGGAGTTGGGCTAGGACTCCCACTGGCCAACTTTCAGCCTGGGGTAAAATTTGTGTTTTTTTCTTCACCATTTGCCCTGCAAATGTTGTCTGGCCTGGGCCAGAAACAGTAGATCTGTGCATGGTCAAGTTAAAATGTGTCGTGTTTTGAGAAAACTGGGCATAATGCTTTTGCTTAATATGTCATCCCAGATTAGCCTGTGAAGTCCGCACAGGCTAATCAGGGACGACAATTTTCTCCTAAATTGGATTTTTGCTAATAAGAGACTTCATTTAAAAGAAAAATGTCATAACAGCGGAAATGTTCGTCCCTGATTAGCCTGTGCGGACTGCACAGGCTTATATGGGATGACAATTTACGCACAAGCATTATGCCCAGTGTTCTTAGAACGCGACACAAATGTCTAGACCACTGACCACTGTTACTGGTGAAAACTTATGGTCAAGTACACACTTGTTTGCGGAAAGTTATTTCATTCATTAAAAAGAAAATGGCATTTAGGCCAGAAGTAATTACGGTATAACAAACCGTGTGGAAAGAAATGGATAAAAGAATTTCACAAACATTTGTTTCACAAATATAATAGTGCCTTAATATATTCAGGATGTTGAGATAAACCTTGTCTGTTTAGAGACTTTATAGGTTGGTATTAGAGTTGTATTGAAGACTGTTTAATGGCTGTTCACATTACATATATATGAGCCTCGCGCTGGGAAAACAGGGCTTACGCACAGGATAATCAGGAATGACACTTTCTGCCTAAACTGGATTTTTGCTAAGTAAAAACTTCCTTAAAAAGAAAAAAAATATAAAAGGGAAAGTGCCATGGCTGATTTATTTCCCTGCGCAGACTGCACAGGCTTATCTGGGATGACACTTTACACATATGCATTTAACCCCGTTTTTTCAGGGTGTGGCTGATACTAGTATGTAATGATAATATTACAACAAATGTAATTTTTATGTCCCCCAGTCTATACTGGGGGACATATTGTTTTTGCCCTGTTTGTTTGTTTGTTTGTTGGTTTGCACAAACTTAAACATTGGCCATAACTTTTGCAATATTGAAGATAGCAACTTGATATTTGGCATGCATGTGTATCTCATGGAGCTGCACATTTTGAGTGGTGAAAGGTCAAGGTCATTCTTCAAGGTCAAAGGTCAAATATATGGGTCATAATCGCTCAAAAGGGGACATAGTGTTTCACAAACACATCACTTGTTATTTCCTGTCAATGCAGCTTGCAGAGACCCACCTGGTGCATGACGCGACGCGCCAGTCGGAGGAGCTGCACCTGGAGCAGGCCATGCTGCAGGACAAGATCCGTGAGACAGACTGGGAGGTCACGCAGGAGACCCTGCAAGAGCAGGTCGCGCGGGAGTCTTACCTGCAGTGGCTCAAGGATAACGAGAAACGGGCGCGCACTAATGACCATGTACGGCGTAGAACTTAAATATTTCAATATTGCTTTCCTTGTTGTTTATTGCATTGGTCTCCAGGAAAATTGTGGCCAGTTATATTTTCAAAGTCTTCGTTGACTAGCACTAAAACGGTTCATTTGTGCGCCATTTCAATTGACATTTTGGGAGAATGTAGCCGGCGTCTAGATTGTATGTAACCTTTCAAGTCGTCGTTAGATCACTGTTATTTCATATTAATTGGTCTCATAGTTTAAATATCATAACCATACCTGCAATGGCTCAAGAATAACAAGAAATGTGTGCGCTCTAATGACCATGTAGGGCTTTGGACTTGAACATTGCTTCACTTTGGGTTTATTGATCATGTAGGGCTTTGTACTATATTGCTTAACTTGTGATTTATTGCATAGTAATTACTCTCTAAGTTTAAATATCATAACCATACAAACAGTGACTCGTTGATAGCAAGAGTCAGGTACAGACTTACAATTCAAAAGCATTTTTAGTTTTGGTTATTCTTATTGTAAACATCCGTTGCGTCATTCGTCCAGTAGCTCAGGGATATCAAGAAACAAGCTTATTTATTATTGGCCCACCATAAAGCCGGAATTTTATTATAGAAATGCCCTTTTTCTGTCTTTCAGTCTGTCCTTAATACTTTCGTCTCTGCTCTATATCCCTTTTATTCTTTGATGGATCTGAATTAAACTTGCCTCAATCATTGTGGGGCATTGTGAGGTATTTTACAAGGCATGAGTCAGTTATACCGGTAAAAATTCAAGGTCATGCTTAAAGGTGCAAGGGTTGAGTCTCTATTTTTGTATCCCTTCATATCTCCTATACCCTTTGAAGGAATTTAATGAAACTTTTGTCAAATGTTAAGGGCATTGAGACGTTGACTGTGCAGAAAGCAGGAGTTGGGCATGCCCCCTCTAGGTCAAGGTCTTACTTCAAAGTCCATATGTGTCGTGTTCTGAGAAAACTGGGCGCTTGTGCGTAAATAGTCTTCCCAGATTAGCCTGTGCAGTATGCACCGGCTAATCAGGGACGACAATTTCCGCTTTTATGGAATCTTTCGTTTAAATGATGTCTCTTCTTAGCGAAAATCCGATTTAGGCGAAAAGTGTCGTCCCTGATTAGCCTGTGCGGACTGCACAAGCATTATGCCCAGTTTTCTCAGAACACGACACATATCCTAGAGCCTTAGATGGTTTTCATGAAATGTGCATCAATTGATAAGAGCATTGAGATGATGTGCAAAAGACACCAGTCAGTTGTGCTGGCTCCATTGTGATGTCTGTCCCCTGGATTTTCATCAAACTTTGCCAAAATGTTCAGTTCATTCGGGAGATGTGCAGAAAGCAGGTGTCAGTCACCCCTGCTCAAAATCAATGTCATTCTTGAAGGTCAAAAGTTTGAGCCTCAATTTTTGTGTCCGGTTCATGTCTCTTTTATGACTTCAAGGTGAAATAAATATTTGCTGGGCATATAGCTGTCTCTTTAACTGCCATGTGAGAGATTATGTTAAATAATATGGCTTTTTGGTTATTCACAGTTATTTGATGAGTGTTTGGAAGTTCAGTAATGACATCAGTGACTCAAGGATAACAGGAAAAAAACACGGACTAGTGATCATTTAAGGCTTTGAACAATTATGGCTTAGTTAAAAAAAATATTGTCAGTTTTTCATTGACAGTGGGATTTTTTTGTTCAAATTTGGGTCCCAATGGAAAAAAAGTATATATTTTTCCCAAATGGGACCTTACAATTCCCATTAAAAGTCCATTTTTTTATATTTTTTTTAATAAGTCAATATTTTATTTATCTCAAATCCAGCCCTATATGTTAAACCGCAGTAAATATATTGAAACCACTTTTATTCTCAAGTTTAAAGTATTTTTGTTTTTTTGCAAAAAAATCAACAACACTAATTTCCCAATTTTAGTCAAAACGACACAATTTTTCCCAGTGCAAAGGGACCCGGCCCCATTCCCACACAATGGTGGAAAAAAACACTGATTGATTTTGTTGATTATCCATGTTTTTTATCCATCTATGTTATCTATTCCCCAGAGTTCAGCCTGCGCGACATGCAGTTCCTCTAGTTCCTCCCACACGCAGCTGTTGGAGAGCGCGGGTTCCCCAGAGGTCCGAATGGGCAGGTCGCCTCACCAGAAATCCAGCGCCACCCATGGTCAGGATAGCCCACCTAGGCTCGAGTCAGGGGACCACCACAACTCACCAAGAATTCCGGAACTTAAAGGTGCGCAAATCAGAAAAAACAGGTGCCTCTTGCTTGAAGCTCGTTATCCCCCTGACAAAGGCGAAGGGATATAGAATTGGCGTTGTCCGTCGGTCCGTCCGATTTGCACCCATCCATAAACAAAATGAATGTGGCCGGGGATATCAATACATAGAAACTGCTTGTTTATATATTTCGTAAGTGGCTTGTTAGTGGCCTGCCCATTTGCTTATGTGGGGATTGATCTTGAATTGATTTCTACAGCCATTATCCCCCAATCTCAGATTTAAGTTTAGCAGTTGTCAGTAACTGTCGGAATAAGCAGGGGTGTGATTCCTGCACCCATCAGCCCATCTACTCCCTTCAATTCAAATTTCATCTTACCAATAGTTCTTAAGTTTGCTAAAACTATTAAAAAGTGACGAGTTTTGGTTAATCCAGTCAGGGGGTAGGGAAATTTTTTCGCTGATGAGTTACCAAAATAACACCCATGTGCTAGGTGAGTGGTAAGTGGTAAGAAATCTGAATTAGTAGCAAAAGTCTATGCTATCTAGAAAGTTACTTCAGAAAGTGTCAAAATCTTCTTAATTTAACATAATTTTTACAAATTTTAGTAACCAATATGAGATTTTTGTAGCCGTTTGTCAATAGCCTTTTTAACCAGGTTTTCAGAAGGAAAAAACTGGTCATAAGATTGGTGAATTTCGGCGGGCGGGTGGAACAATTCTTGTCCGGGCCATAACTATGTTGTTCATTGTGAGATTTCAAAATCATTTGGCTCATTTGTTCACTATCATTGGACGGTGTGTCATGCGAAAGAATTAGGTTGATATCTCCAAAGTCAAGGTCACACTTTGAGTTCAAAGGTCAAAATGGCCATAAATGAGCTTGTCCGGGCCATAACTATGTCGTTCATTGTGAGAATTTTAAATCATTTTGCACATTTGTTCACCATCATTGGACGGTATGTCATGTGAAAGAATTAGGTCGATATCTGCAACGTCAAGATCACACTTTGAGTTCAAAGGTCCAAAATGGCCATAAATGATCTTGTCCGTGCCATAACTATGTCATTCATTGTGAGATTTTAAAATTTCGCGGTACATTTGTTCATAATCATTGGACGGTGTGTCATGCAAAATAATTACGTCGATATCTCCAAGGTAAAGGTCACACTTTGAATTCAAAGGTCAAAAATGGCCATAAATAATCTTGTCCGTGCTATAACTATGTCATTCACTGTGAGATTTTAAAATTACTCCGTACAGTTGTTCACAATCATTGGACCGTGTCTTGCGAAACAATATCGTCAATGTCTCCAAGGTCAAGGTCACACTTGCAGTTCAAAAGTAAAAAATGGCCATAACTATGTCATTCATTGTGAAATTTTAAATGACTTTGTACATTAATTTTGTTCACAGTCATTGGACGGTGTGTCATGCGAAAGAATTCAAGAGTTCAAAGGTTAAAATGGCCATAAACGATAATGGCATAATAATTCTTAAAAATCGCCACATATTAGCTTCTCTTGTTTTGTGAAGACAGCATGCAAAATATTCTGTGTCAATGCAGCATGTGGGGACATACGTCACGTCTGTGACAAAGCTCTAGTTATAAAGCTGTTTCAAACTGAAAACCTGGTTTTGTGAAAATTTTGTCCCTTGTCATACCTTTATGATAAACAAGTAAGCAATCAAAATCTGGGATTTTTAGAATTATCAAAGAGGCAAAGTATTCCATACATTATTTTTGTAACTCAAGGAATGACCTTCTGTCAGAAATCATTGTTAATGCTTTGAATACATATGAGCCTCGCTTTGTGAAAAGGAGGTTTAAGGCATTGGCGTAAAGTGTCATCCCAGATTAGCCTGTGCAGTCTGCACAGACTAATCAGGGAGGACACTTTCTGCTTTTGTGATAGTTTTTGTTTAAAGGAAGTGTCTTAGCAAAAATCCAGTTTAGGTGGAAATTGTCGTCCCTGATTAGCCTGTGCAGACTGCACAGGCTAATCTGGGACAACACTTTACGCACATGCATTAAACTCCCTTTTCACAGAGCGAGGCTCATATATCTGAACTAAAAATGTATCTATCTAGAGAGGATGAGGCGCAGGAAGTAGTAATTGTTAGTACAAGTTGAATAAGTGTTTTTGTTGGATAAGTAGTTTTTGTAAGCACTAGTTGATTAAGTAGTTATTGTAAGTACACGTTGAGTAACCTGTCAATAAGTTGTTATTGTAATCACAGGTAAAAGTGGTTCAGTAAGTAATTATTGTAAGTGATGGTAATAATTGTGTCGTGTTCTGAGAAAACTGGGCATAATGCTTGTGCGTAAATTGNACCTGGTTTTGTGAAAATTTTGTCCCTTGTCATACCTTTATGATAAAAAAGTAAACAATCAAAATCTGGGATTTTTTGAATTATCAAAGAGGCAAAGTATTCCATGCATTATTTTTGTAACTCAAGGAATGACCTTCTGTCAGAAATCATTGTTAATGCTTTGAATACATATGAGCCTTGCTTTGTGAAAAGGAGGTTAAAGGCATTGGCGTAAAGTGTCATCCCAGATTAGCCTGTGCAGTCTGCACAGACTAATCAAGGAGGACACTTTCTGCTTTTGTGATAGTTTTTGTTTAAAGGAAGTGTCTAAGCAAAAATCCAGTTTAGGTGGAAATTGTCGTCCCTGATTAGCCTGTGCGGACTGTACAGGCTAATCTGGGACAACACTTTACGCACATGCATTAAACTCCCTTTTCACAGATCGAGGCTCATATATCTGAACTAAAAATGTACCTATCTAGAGAGGAACAGGCCCAGGAATTCAGTACTTGTTGAGTAAGTAGTAATTGTTAGTACAAGTTGAATAAGTGTTTTTGTTGGATAAGTAGTTTTTGTAAGTACAAGTTGAGTAACCTGTCAATAAGTTCTTATTGTAATCACAGGTAAAAGTGGTTCAGTAAGTAATTATTGTAAGTGATGGTAATAATTGTGTGGTGTTCTGAGAAAACTGGGCATAATGCTTGTGTGTAAATTGTCATCCCAGATTAGCCTGTGCAGTTCGCACAGGCTAATCAGGGATGACAATTTCCGCTTCTATGGAATTTTTCGTTTAAATAATGTCTCTTTTTAGCAAAAATCCAGTTAAGGCGGAAAGTGTCATCCCGGATTAGCCTGTGCAGACTGCACAGGCTAATCTGGGATGACACTTTACGCACATGCATTTTGCCCAGTTTTCTCAGAACACGACACAATTACATTGTACAATTTTATTTGGAATGTGAAAAACACAATCACTCATAATTGTATGTTCTCTTCTGCAGTAAATTCCCCTGGAGTTAAGTGTGATGCAGGCGCAAGTAACTACATGGAAGGTGCGACGGGTGGTTATGAGTTCGAAACCCACTCCATTGTCAACCAGTTTCCCAACTCCATTTATGGTTGGTTCAACTTCGTGTCTTAGTTTATCTCTCACAGTTACTGGTACCGGTACACATTTTTGGGTCTCTTGAGACATGTGGAAGAAAGGTCTTGTAGCTTAGAAAGTTCAACTTGTTATTTTGGTACTAGGCCAATTTGTTTAGGGACACTTAATATTATTTTTTTAAGTAACTTTCAGATCGAAATGCACAATTTGTGAAATGAATTTCACTAACATGTCGGTATATTAATGGGGATTTTTGCTGGTTATAAAAAGGGAATTTTATTGGGATATTTAATTGTCTTTTGTAAGCGCTTTAATTTTGGTACATTTTGGACTGATGTCACTTTTCTTTTTCTTTTTTTTTTCAGCTGACTTTGCAAATTTTGATGAAGACGATATTCTCGCTCAAGTGATCGCCCAGTCGCAGCAAGAGTACATAGACCGATTTAAGAAAGGTTCAACCTCCCCGCTGCCTGCCAACGACAGCAGCTCTACCGACCTCCCCTGCCCACCCTCTGATAGTTAGCGACTCTGTGATCACCAGCATTCAATCGTTTAAATAATGTGATCGGTACAAATTTGAGAGCATGTTTCAGCAAAAGGGTAGTCCATGGAAAAGTTTGTAATGAGAATAGTGGATAAAGGAATTCCGGAGTAGGGATGGATACTGATAATATTAGAGGATCATATCATTGCTTTATTTGTGATAAATGCGTAATTAGTATGCAATGGATACTAAATGGATATCTAGGTCTCTTTTGGTTTGGAATCTGTTCTTTTGGAGTTAATTTACCAACAAGACATGTTTACAAAATATGAGTGCATGGCATGTTTTACGGATCTGTTTGTCTCAAGACAGATATTAAAATTCATTTTCTGATTTAGAGAATTGATGTTTTAACTTTATATTGAAGACTCGTGTTGAAGCTTTTAGAGAATCATTGTTTCAGTAATTTCAACTCTTGGTAACAAGTAGATATAGGTTTTATAACAGTATAAACATTCTTTATAAAAAATATCTTTAGGTATAAAGATAGTTAAGTAGTCCTTTTGCTATTCCAGAATCCTTCCTTCAAAAAATAACTACCTGTATTATGATATTGTCCTGATTATTTATAATATTGCTGATGTTAAAATTGTATTATTCCTCAGTGGTAATTTTCCCTTTTGATACATAAGCAATATATATGTGGTACAGATAATATGAGTACTCAAACCAGAATGTGAATTGTTCGTGCTATATAGAATTTTTTCCAGACTGAAGTATCTGTTACATGCAGGAAATGTATTCGACCTGTTTGTTTTCATTCCTTTCTATTATATATAAAAATGCATTGTTTGATACCATTATCTCTTTTATGTTTCTATAAACCATCCTAGTCTAAGCATTTACGAAATCTCTGATTGTCGTAAATAATGTATACAGAAAAACATGCACTGCATATACGAAGACTGCAAAAAAAAACTGATTGTATCTATTTGTATGTATGAGCCATTTACAACGCAACATACTTTTATTACTATCACACTAATTTACTTAATGATTGCCGCTCAATGGTTGCGTGATAAAGATGTTTAAACGTGCTTTAATGTGGGAAGTTTAGTACTAATGTCTTCATTACATGTGTTTTTAAAACGTCAAAACAGCGGTAGACTTGCCATTGTTATGGGTGAACGGTTTATTTTTAGGTAAAATTGAAATTTATTACATGCTTTCTCATAGGGAAATGTTATCTAATGAAAAACAAGCACATTTGCCTTTAATATGTAAACAATATTTATATAAAAAAATAGTACATTCTTACATTTCAACTCCCAGAAATTCTTCCTGCATTTCAGTATTTTCTGAGTATTGTGCGACTGTGAGAACTAGCTTGTTCATAAATAAGCACAATATTTGTTGCAGCTTTTTGGGCCTTTACACATTAAACCATTACATTGACTTTGTTTTGTGGTTGGTAATGATAGAAAATGTTAACAATTACATTTTCAAATTGTTTTTCGTTTTTTGCAGATTTTGGCAAATGCATTTAATTGTTGCTTACCATATGGCTCTATAGAAATGATGATAGAAAGTTTGAGATGTTTTAATCACTATGAAAAATAAAGCTTGTATAATGTAACTTGTTTTAAAAGATAATAATAATTCAAAGCCAATTGAATTGGCTGTATGGATATGTATGTGCTCTTTGTGTGATAAAATGATGGATTGTGCTTTTAGAGTAGAATATTTGTTAGTGATGAATATTTGTTGAAATTCGGAACCTGGGTTCCAGTTTTTGTATTCAGTTGTTTTTCTTTTACATTGAATTTATTTCAGATGCTTTTATGTTGTTTTTCTTCTTCTGAAATATTATTAAACATTCAGATGATGTCTCTGAGCATTGTTAATCACTATATAAACACATTTGAGTCATGCTCTGGGAAAACTGGGCTTAATGCATGTGCGTTAAGTGTCATCCCAGATTAGCCCGTGCAAGGCCAACACTTTCCGCTTTAATTGAATTTATTTTTTGATGTAAGGATGTCTCTTTTTAACAAAAACGCAGTCTAGGCAGAAAGTATTGGACTGCCCAGGCTAATCTGGGACGATACTTTTCGCACATGCTTTAAGCTCGGTTTCCCCTGAGCGCGGCTCATTAATATTAATGGGGTGTCATTGCTAATAATAAAAAGATACATTTATCCCAGTGGTTGTTATATTTTCTCTTCAATATTAAAATTAATCTTGTGCATGCACATTTTTTTGTGAAGAATAAACATGTATATACATCTCTGATTTTTTTTATTCAGTATTTAAGCAATTCTTAACAGTTGGGATATCATAAATCCAAGAATATCTGACAGTAGAAATCATGGCATCTCAGCATTATTTTAGCGAAAGCTTATTCAAAACCCAATCCAAAATAATTATTTGTATCAGACACAGTGTTCAAACTACGTTCATGTAAATGCGTTCATGTTATGCGTCCTGTTCTCTTTCTACTTTCTATTGTGAACAATCTTTCCCTTATAGACCACGTGCTCGATAACCTCGTTATAGCAGCCAAACTTGTATATCAGGTTCTCCCATCTGAAATAGAACAACAATCAGATATTGTTTCAGTTTTTAAAAATAATTGTGTTAATGAACTTTAGTTACAATTGTTGTTGGTACGCTTTTGTAAAGCACTTTAGCACTTACAAGGAACACTGATTGTTTATGCGTTAACTTTATATTACGAACTGTTTTACGAAATATTCGTTGATTTTGAGTGTTTATGGGGCTTTAATGAAGTGTCGGCGCAAAAAAACGTGGCGTTGCCCCTCAGGTTGTTCTGGTCCGCATCATAATAGAAATCTGTTTGAATTGTGATATGGGGTTGAAAAAAACTTGATAAGTAGACCATTTACACAGGGGTGTTATTTCTCGTCCTTTCAGTCGATATTCTTATGAGGGCTATGATTGTCCCACAAATAGTCCGTAATGTTAATGGATCTCTTAAATGTAATGCAATGAGAAGTTTTAGAAAAACCAGTTACCGGAGAGTATTTCCTCTTACATCTTAAGCGTTTTCAAAATCACACCCTTGTGTAAGAAACATGAAGTAGACGCTTTAAAATGATACTAACCTCTTGAATGTATGTAATAAGGACAAAGCGTATATAATCTGTGACCACCGACCCTTCATGCTCCTGTGAAGCAGAAAACTGCATGTGCGTAAAGTGCCATCGCAGATTAAAAAAAGTCCGCACAGGCTAATCAGGGATGGCACTTTCCGCTAATATGGTATTTTTTGTTTAAATGAAATCTCCTCTAAAAAAATCCAGTTAAGACAGAAAGTTTCGTCCTTGATTATCTTGTGCGGACTGCACGGGCAAATCTGGGACGACACTTTACGCACATGCATTAAGCCCCGTTTTTTCCAGAGCGAGGCTCAATTATGTTTATTTGTACACAGTAAAGGGGAAGTTTGGCAGGTTGGGGCATGAAAGAAAAACAAACAGGACTTTGTATTTAATGTTGTATTGGTGGCGAAACAATATATAGTTTTGATATATATAATGCCATTTGTGTAGGCAATTACTGTGATATGTTTAACGGGTTGCCAATGTTGTCTATTAAAAACTACCACAAAATCCATTCACCACATGCAATGTTATATGCAACATGGATAGCAAGTGTTACTAGACGCTGATATCAGTTTTATAAGTTTTTCGCAGCGAACGAGGGTACTGCTGTCAATGAATTCGGAAAATGTTGCTTACTTGTCCGTATCCAACACGACCATATTCCCGAGCTTTCCGACCTCCAGTGACCCCTGTTTCTGGGAGACGCCAAGCGCATGCGCAGCGTTTATTGTGGCGGCGTTTATAGATTCCGGCATGCTCATGTGCAAAATTACGCAAGCAAGATGCATCACCATCGGCTTAAAGGAAATCAGTGATGGTTCAACTTTAATGCAACAGAACAGTGTTCAGCTACTACCGCCTATATTTCCGTTTCATCTAATGGCACACTAAGATCAAAGAGTGCCATTACATAAAACAGAAACATAGGCGGTTTAGTGAAACAGTTTCAATCATTTATATCAAACGAAATAACTTTTTTTATTCTTCTTAGTATAACAAAGAAATGAATTGTGATAACAAAATCTGCAGCATTGCTTGTGCATAATAATAAACAAGTACGTTAATACACATATTTTAGGCAATCATTTTTAATTTAAGTCTCGCTCTGTGACACACTTTCCGCTTAAACTGGATTTTCGTCCAAAGGAGACTTCTATTAAATGAAAAATACAATTAATTCGGAATATGTCGTCCCTGATCAGCCTGTGCGGACTGCACAGTCTAATCTGGGACGACACTTTACGAACATGCATTAAACCCCCCTTTCACAGAACGAGGCTCATTTCATTTCAGCTCATCATCAACCAAACAGCAAACATACCATAGCCATGCAGTAAGCGTTCGGATTGAAGTCCGATCCCAGAGCGATCGCCATGCCGTGTTCCAGCATCTTCCGTACGGGTGGCGGTCTCAGCCGCAAGATGTACGCGGTCGTGGGTAGAACCACTCCCACCGAGCCGGACGTTGCCATAGCGACGATTCCGGCGTCGGAAATCTCCTCGAGATGACTGATCGCTAACGCGCCAATGTTTGCACCCATCTGAAAAAGCCGGTAATATATTCGGGTTAAATAAGTGCGATTTTTTATTTCGAATACTACGGAATACCGTTAGGGCTATCGTGGTTACACATTACAATCCAGAGGGCGACAATGCGATAGTGCGATAGTACGATGGCGACAATGCGATAGTACGATGGCGACAATGCGATAGTACGATGGCGACAGTACGATGACGACAGTGCGACAATACGATGGCGACAGTGCGATAGTACGATGGCGACAATATGACTATCGCATTGTCGCCATCGTACTATCGCGTTGTCGTACTGTCGTCATCGTATTATCGCATTGTCGCCATCGTACTGTCGCATTGTCGTCTATCGCCTTCCGGTACACATGCGCACATCGTATTTTTCCTAGGTGGAGCCACTTAAAAAAAATACTTTACAGTTCGGCATACCTTACATCAATACCCATTCTATAACTTAATAAGAATTTGATTTCATTATAACTGTGACCTCTTTCAAAGTACATCTTTATAAAGTCATCTATTTTGTTTCTGCAATAAGAATAGTTTGTGTACCGGAAGGCGATAGTCGACAATGCGATAGTANTCGGGCCGATTTGCCGATATACCGTTTCGCTACCGATATCTATCCGATAATGGTGTGCTGGCTGGGTAGACACGCGATGTCAGTTTTGTAAGTTTTTTGCAGCGAAAACTGGGACTGCTGTCAATGAATTCGGAAAATGTTGCTTACTTGTCCGTATCCAAGACGACCATATTCCCGAGCTTTCCGACCCCCAGTGACCCCTGTTTCTGGGAGACGCCAAGCGCATGCGCAGCGTTTATTGTGGCGGCGTTCAGAGCTTCCGGCATGCTCATGTGCAAAATGACGCAAGCAAGATGCATCACCATCGGCTAAAAGGAAACCATTGATGGTTCAGCTTTAGTGCAACAGAACGGAGTTCAGCTAGTACCTTAGTGTGCCATTAGATGAAACTAAAGGCGTTTGAGTTTAATACAACAATAACATAATGGATTAAACGCCGTTGGATTGTTCCTTGAAGTTCCTTGGAGTTTCGTCTTATATGCACATGTTCTTGTTACTACATGGGTAAGGCTATAATCAAATTGGTAAGTAATATATATCTATCATTCATAATCTGTGGAGATTTTAGTCATTTCTATCCAAACGAAATAAGTGTTTCATTCTGCTTATTATAAAATAGAAACTTAATTGTGAATATGAAAACTGCAGTGTTTATGTTGCATAATAAAAAGCAGGTATGTTAATACACATTTTATTATGCAAATATTTTTTAATATTTCGTTTCATGTCATCATCGAAAAAACAGCGACCATACCATAGCCATGCAGTAAGCGTTCGGGTTAAAGTCTGAGCCCAGAGCGATCGCCACGCCGTGTTCGAGCATCTTCCGTACGGGCGGCGGTCTCAGCCGCAAGATGTACGCGGTCGTGGGTAGAACCACTCCCACCGAGCCGGACGTTGCCATAGCGACGATTCCGGCGTCGGAAATCTCCTCGAGATGACTGATCGCAAGCGCACCAATGTCTGCGCCCATCTGAAAAAGCCGGTTAAAAATTCGTGTTAAATAAGTGCGAGTTTTTTGTATTCGCATACAGTGTGGCATGCTACTTTACGCATGCTGCGTGTCGTATTTAAATGCGTAGATGCTGTTGAAATGCGTGTTAATCTTGCGTGCTGCGTTTCGTACTATAATTGCGCATGTGCATACTATAATATTCACAATAGAAAAAAGTGTGCCAGTCTGTTTCTGAAATCTCAAGCATGGACCTGAATTTATAATCACTATGACTTTGCTTCTCATACTACCTACACGACGGTCAACGTCATAGAATATTAAATCGTGGGGTAGCATCAAATAGTATTTGCAACTTTTAATCAAGCATCGGTGCAAAAGTCATTTTATACAGGGATGATCAATAGTAAAATACAACCACACATATATTTTCTCAATGTACACATCACTATAAAATCTAACTTTTGTTCTAAACAGAAAAATAGAGATACCAGCTTTCGTGTTTACCTCGGCGGACCCAGTCGGGTGCAGTTCGTCGCCATGGAAGTTAATATTAAGTCCGAGAGCTTTTCCCGCCTCGAGAATGTTTCTCGTCTGCTGCACGTCAAAGACGCCACGCTCGCAGAAGACATCGATATTGTCCACGTGCAAAGCGTGGTCGGCCATTAGACGCTGTAGTTCTGGTATTTGTTTGGTCAGTATATCCGCGGTAGCTTCTTCCGGTGTCTTGGTTCTGCATAGGGGCAGAAAAGCTGCATGTACTAGACAATTGTTCATTTTGCCTTTACCATAAGTGTCACACAAAAACATGTTTTATTAAAGCCTCATATTCCAATAGTTGTAGTAGAAAATAACATGTGCTGTTCCTATAGCAGTGTGCATGCATAATTTAATGAAAGAAACAGCATGCCTAGTGTATCCTTATATTGTTCTTTCCCAATACTCTGCGGAAGATTATGAAACCACAAGTACACTGTTTTGTATAGCTATTTAAGTATTATTTGCTAAACAATATCTAAACGAAAGAGCTTGTCTTTCATACCAATATACCATTTATTTTTTACAGGATAAAGTTAGATACCCGTTAATATTGTGTGCGTCAACATAACTATATAATAAAATTGCCTACTTTGGCACAGCATGAGCCCCGCAGTATGTCGACGATATACCGATGTCCAAATCGCGACCCCGTTCAATGACCTTCAACATCTTCATCTCGGTGTCAAGGTCAAGGCCGTACCCGCTCTTGCATTCCACCAGCGTCGTTCCAGCACGCCGCATGGACTCCAGCCTCGATTTGAACGAAGAAAATAGTTCGTCCGCAGACGCGTTTCGCGTATGTTCGACTGTAAAGTGTATCCCTCCGCCGGCCTTATGCACGTCCATGTACGTTGCCCCTGCAAGCTTGAAGCGAAACAACGTCTTGTGCTAGGTGTATTTGTTAGTTCTTATAACTTAAGTGAAAATGGCATTTAATTTCACTCGTTCAATGATTTATCATTCATAAAATATGTCCGGAAACTCTTCACATTTGCCGATATCAGTCTTACCCATAATCAATCAGAACAAAATTACACATGTATCGAGTAATTTCATTGGTAAACATGAAACTAAGTTTGTGTTGGAGCAAAGTTCTTTAAGGTAGCGCACCCGTAATGGGCACCTTTCCAAATGTAATCTAATGTATTATTTTCTTAATCAGCATCATTTCACTGAACTTCATTCACATTTTCAAGTAGGCTTTCCATGCTTTAAAAAAATATACTGATTTTTTTACAAAACCACCCCCACGCTCGGCTTTTGTCCAGTTTATTTGCACCCCTGGGGTATATGAAAGTTCCATAATTCATCCAGATTTCCAAATATGGGTATGCAGTTGGTGTGTATAGATGCAGTAAAGGTGTTTAAAGTTTAAACAAGATGCAGTAAGAATTTTTTTACAGACATTTTTTTTAACTTGTTATCTATGGAAGAGCGCCATGAAATGTAAGTGGTTTCAGCCAACTAGAAATTAAGTTGGTTAAAAACAAAGTGTCATAAATTCAAAATAGCTTCATTTAAGTAATATTTTGAACTTAGTTTTTATAGATACACTATATACAGCAAAAATGCCAAGAAATAGACAGATTTACCGTTTACTTTTTGAAATAAAAATAAAAATGCAACATGCATGATTCGTATTTTCAGCAGTAAATCACCTAATTTAGCCATAACGTTGTTTTAATATAAAAAATTGAAGAATGTGCATAAAAATTGCAACATATTTAACAATGAACATAGCCTATATGCTATATTAAATCAAATTACGTTAGAAAAGAAATAAAACGCGTCGCAAAAAGTATGCGGTGTAGGCAGGATTCGAACCTGCGCGGGAAGATCCCAAAAGATGTCTAGTCAAAAGCCTAAACCACTCAGCCACGACAACTTCACATTCGTACCTGCTTAAATTAGATATACATAAGTAAACAGGTAAAAAGGCTCTTCGATCTTAGAAGAAATCGCGGAAAATCATTACGGATGCGCTACCTTAAGTAAATGTTCTTGATAGATCTTTAGTTTAAGATTTTCGAATTTCTTAGTCACGGTGCATTCGGGTTATTGTGCAGTCATACCTTCATTGCGAACTCGTGCACCCGGTCGCCTGCCCAGACCGGATGTGTGTGGGCGTCCACGAGACCTGTTGCACAAACATACGAATAACACGTGCTATCTAATTCCACTACTGCATAAGGGGTAATCGCAAAGCTTTTAAAGAGTTAATGACGACTTACGCTCAGTTTTTTATGTTATGCGATTGTGTAAACCTTAGAATTGTATGTCACCATTTTCACTATAATATAAGGAAATTCGGTTTTCGCCAGCAAACTGATTGTACCAGTATAATCGCTGTACATTGGGCGTTAATATTTTGATGAAATTATGCCCACCCAATTGCATATTTTGCTTTTTTTGTTGGAAATTCAAGAACGACAATTTCACTAATTGTTCAGTTTGAAATGATGCTACAACATAATATCCACACGCATAGTTACGCTAGGGTAATATGAGGTATGTACACTAGTCCAACTTGTTGACGCTCTCAAATATTAAGCTACTTTTTATATGGGTAATATTTCCAAGAATTTAGCCCATATAAAAAGTATCTCTAAATTCTGTGCACGTCTTATAAATAAGACTAGTATGTACACTAGCTAACACATATGACATTTCCTTTTGTTGTTTAATTCGTGTTTTTTTTCCCTTAAATTGCATGTGGCATACTTATCAAGACGTTATAGTTACCCGGTAAGATGCATTTGCCGGTGGCATCAATAACAGTGTCCGCTTCAAGGTTAAGGTTTCGAGCCCGAACTTCCGGGTCGGTCCCGATATCGGCAATATTGCCCGATCTACATCAGTAAATGTACGTAAAACTATCTTATTTATTAAATAATAAATATAAAGAACTGCCATTGGGTAGCAGGGAAAACCACCCTCAGACAAATCCAAACTTTGTACGTAAACATTAAAAGCCAACAAGGAAGTGAACTACGTCGGAGTTGCCTCCCATATGTATTATAATCGCCTATAGCATGCATTGGAAACATAAGCATACGTTTGATAACGTACTATACTATTTGAAAACATTATTGTATGTGTAAATTATATATAACGAAATTTCCCAGGTTACAAATGTATCGGATATTAATTCTAGTCCAACTTGTTGACGCTCTCAAATATTAAGCTACTTTTTATATGGGTAATATTTGGAAAAATTTAGCCCGTATAGAAAGTATCTCTAAATTCTTCGCAACGTCTTATAAATAAGACTAATATTAATTCATACCTGTCGACAAGAATGCTGTATCCAGTTCCGTTCGTATCCTGGAGTATATCCACAGATTTCATGGCCGATCCGCATTTAACAAGCGTACCGTCCGACACGACTTGCACGATCTGCCGTGCAGAATGTATCAAAAGAGAGTGCGTTGCCGACATGCCGACGGAACACGGAGCGAATGTTGTCAGCTCGTTAAATTTCACTTTGTGTAGACGCTACTGTCACTAGTTACTATCTATGCGCATTTATTTTGCACACGATGTGTACTTAGTTATCTCAACCAAAGACGTACAATACCACGGTCTTAAGATAACCATGTTCGGATAATGATTAGATTCGCAAAAGCTGTACGATATATGACATGGTCACTTATTTACTAAATTCTGTCGATATTTATCATAAATCATAAATCCATACACATGTGTTTTCGTGTGGAAATCCACACACGGAGTTTACTTAATTTAATATTCGCCATTAACCACTACATGTAGTAGAAATAGTATGCATTTCGGTATCGGCGTCCTAGCTGAAAACATTACTAAAAGTTCCAGTAAAGATTGTTAAAAAACTCCATGTTAAAACAAAAGGGATGTCATGAGATCTTTTTGATTTACTCTGACCTTAAAATACATATAACTATAGACATAATTGTCATGTTCTCGATCGTGTCCTAGTTGGGAATTGCGTGCCCTATTTATAAGTAAAATGACTAGATCGGGAGCGTCGTATAAGCCTGGAAATATTTATCATGGTTGTTTGTTATTTGTTGATGTTTAACCTTCAGTATGGTGAAATATTAGAGCCAGAAGAAGGATAAGAATAACAAGGGCTGTTTGTAAAACATGCATGCTTATATGTTATGTCAGTTGTAGTGGCAGCCATTGTGTGAATACGTTTTTTGTCACTGAACGGTGGTGGTGGTGGTGGTGGTCGGAAACCATTTTACTGTGTTGAGTCACCGTGACCTTGATCTTTGACCTAGTGACCTGAAAATCAATAGGGGTCATCTGCCAGTCATGACCAATGTCCCTATGAAGTTTCGTGATCCCAGGCCTTAGCGTTCTTGAGTTATCTTCCGGAAACCATTTTCCTATTTCCAGTCGCTGTGACCTTGACCTTTGACCTAGTGACCTCAAGATCAATAGGGGTCATCTGCCGGTCATGACCAATGTACCTATGAAGTTTCATGATCCCAGGCGTAAGCGTTCTTGAGTTATCATCCGGAACCATTTTCCTATTTCCAGTCAACTATTTTACCGCTTCAGGTCACTGTGACCCTGACCTTTGACCTAGTGACCTGAAAATCAATAGGGGTCATCTGCCAGTCATGACCAATGTCCCTATGAAGTTTCCT
>VMBQ01002250.1:450038-475748 GCA_007657795.1 Dreissena rostriformis
TGGGTCAAAAACTAGGTCACTAGGTCAAAAGAAAGAAAAACCTTGTAAACACTGTAGAAGTCACATTTCATGCCCAATCTTCATGTAACTTTGTCAAAATGTTTGTCTTAATGATATGTTGGTTGAGTTCAAAAGTGGTTCCGGTCCGTTGAAAAACATGGCCGCCAGTGGGTGGGGCAGTTTTCCTTATTTGGCTTTAGAAAAACCTTGTAAACACTCTAGAGGCCACATTTCTTGTCCGATCTTCATGAAACTTGAACAGAAGATTTGTCCCAATGATACCTCGATCAAGTTCGAAACTGGATCATGCTGGGTCAAAAACTAGGTCACTAGGTAAAAAAAAAGAAAAACCTTGTAAACACTGTAGAAGTCACATTTCATGCCCAATCTTCATGTAACTTTGTCAAAATGTTTGTCTTAATGATATGTTGGTTGAGTTCAAAAGTGGTTCCGGTCCGTTAAAAAACATGGACCAGGTCAAAGCTTGAAAAACCTCGTTTATCTTTAACCACAAAGCACGCAGCTTTGATATTTGATATGTGACAAAGATTGTTCAAATCATGCCACTGGGCAAGCTCATTTCACAGGTGAGCAATCTAGGGCCATCTTGGCCCTCTTGTTTGTATTGTTTTGTCTAAATTTCCCTATGTATTAACGGTCAAAGCCCGCTACGCGGGCTTTTGCCTGTTATATTGGCAGCGAGGGATGTTTTCATCAAAATTTAACAAGTCGGTCACGCAGGTTTGCTTAAAAACGAAATCCAGAGGGCGCTTATTAAATACCACGAGTTAACCCAACCTGCGACTCTACTGGGTTTGAGTATAAATATGTTTATACACTCTTCGTGTTTTCAGCATTCAGTACAATGGTTTTGCTGGAAATTTTGTAAAACTATCCATAAATGCTCTAATTTCAATTGACAAAAAAATAATTGAATTTCGGGTTTTTTATGTGAAATAGATTTTTTTGGTGATCAGGAACTGCCCATGGTAAAGATCCTCTTGAATGACGGTATGTCGGTACATCTATGCAATGTTTGTATTCGATAAGGGTAATCACTATTTGTGAACATGATAACTGTAGACTGTTAAAGCATGCTGTATTTATTCCAGATCAACACCAGGTACATCAGTTGCAGAATATGAAGCTTGTCTCAGGAAACTTTATACAGTCAGTACAGTTCAGGTAAGTTGTTAGTTAACATCTTAACAAAAATAATTTTTTGATTACTGTGTTTCAAACCAATCTTCGCAAGATATGGATACTTAAATAGGTCTTGAGACATTTTTTTTATAGTCTGAATGGTTTTAGACGTGACTGACCACTGTGGCTCTTCATGGATTTAGGAAAGTTTGAATTTATTTAAAGACTGAAATGACTTGCTGATAATTATTGTTTACAATTGGTATTTTCCGGGCATGCACTCTGACTAGTTGGCAAAAGCACTGGTAACAGTAAGGCCATACAAAGTTGATTCTTAATAATACACGTTTCCATGGTAAAATAAATGCAAGTACAAATTTTATGAATTTTATTGACATTTCAGGATCAAGTAACCATGATATGTAGTTTCAATGAATATTAATAAAGTTGCTAGCTATCTAAATGTGTACTTGTTGATTGGTCTTATCTGAAAACATATTGTTTTTTCCAGGGATTTTGGAGTGTTTATAACAATATTCCAACTGTTAGCAAGCTTGGATCCAGATACAGCTACCATCTCATGAGACATGAACGCAGGCCTGTCTGGTAAGTCGGGATATGGACTTCTATGAAATTATCTGACGCGTTTAAAACTCATTAGCTCAGACATGCTGTTTTTATGTGAAAATGATAATTAGTAATTGTATATATGGAAAAGAACCAGGAGGCCATATGCCACAAAATGTTTGTTTTAAAATCTCAATCTTTTGTTTGCTCCTTATTCCATGTTTGACTCACATTATACTTCTCAAATTAATACAAGCTTATTGTAACTCTAAGAAATTCATAAATGTATATGTTGTTTGAAAAGCCTTACCCCAAAACTTTGGAAAAGTGAACATATTTAAAAGTAATCTGAACAATTATATAGAAATATAATTCAGTAAAATGGTTCCTTTTCAAGTTATAGTACTGAGTAGACAAGTACATGACTGAGGTAAAGAAATATGTTGGCTTGTTATTTTTTCTCAATTATGGAATTAGGGAGTACTATTTCCCATTCTGAATGTGCATCTAATTGTTCTCCACTTTAAGAAAAACAAACGTGATACTGTTGTTTAGACTTAAGTTAAGCTTGGATATTTTGTAACAGTGATACTTGAGGATTGAATATGCTAAAATAATAGAAGGCCTTATTATTATTTTATACGTCAATTATATTAAAAGTAATATGAACATTTTAAAAGCAAATTATTTTGTTTGAGAATTAATAATAATCACTGATCCCTAGTACTAAGTGGCTCTTGATTTATTGTCCGCAATATTTTATGCAAAATTTCTACTCCTCTTTGGTCTACTTTATTAAGAGTGCTCTGTGAATCACGAGATATGGTTGAGGCATACAGTATGTGAAGTTATGTTAAACTTGAGTCGCGCTCTGTGGAAAGGTGGTTTAATGGATGTGTGTAAAGTGTCATCCTAGATTAGCGTGTGCAGTCCGCACAGGCTAATCAGAGATGACACTTTGCGCCTTAACAGGATTTTTGCTAAGAGGAGACTTCTTTGAAACAAAAAATACCATGAAAGTGTCAGGCTAATCTGGGACAACACTTTACGCACATGCATTAAACCCCCGTTTCACAGAGCGAGGCTCAATTGTGCTGTTGCCTTCATACATTTTTACTTGATTTCAGGGAGGACCCAGACAACTGTAATGGAGGAAACTGGAGAATGAAATGCCATAAATGGGACACGGTAGTTGACTAAATTGAATAACTCTTATTTTATGCCTGCATTAAACTTGTTTGTTTTCTAACATCTGTTTATGATGATAAATGTAACTTTTGCAATGTGAAGGAAAAATAATTTTGTTAACAGAAATATTAATAGACCACAAAATAGACCACAAACTGATATGCCTTTAATGCTTCTGATTCTGCATCTAGCGACCCTTTTTTACACTATTTGAAACTTCTACTGTAAAACTTCTATGAGAAGGGACGACTTTTACCTGTATACATACATTTCTTGGGACCGTTGACATCCTGATAAAATAGCCCTATAAATGTACCAACTTTAAGTTGGGATATTCAAGTACATGGTTGGTACCTCATTCAGCATATATTTACTGATATTTTGTTTCGATATCATAAAGAAATTGATTACACTTTATATAGCATTTGCCTGTCAGGTTTTGTTTGATAAATAATATGATTTCAATAACAAATTCATTAAAAAAATGAATATTGTGAACAAAAAACAACACCTGTGAAATGGTTATAACAAATTCAGAAGTGTTTGTTTCAATACTGTACACCTCTATTTCCAAACATCTGAAAGTAAACCATCATTTTGGAATTATGGTACTGGAAAGTGGACTAGGGGAAAAACATATTGTCTGCCAGTGGGAATATTTCCTTACAACGTATGTATAATCAGCTTAAAAAGATGCCCTGCTCTTAGAATATTCAATGTATTTACCAACTGCTATTTATGAATAAGAATATATTCTGTGCTTTTTTGGCTCACTTGAGCGCAAAGTGGGCATGGTGAGCTATTGTGGTCATCCTATGGCTGTTGTGCATCATGTGTCACACTTGAGCACAAAGTGGGCATGGTGAGCTATTGTGGTCATCCTATGTCTGTTGTGCATCATGTGTCACACTTGAGCACAAAGTGGGCATGGTGACCTATTGTGGTCATCCTATGGCTGTTGTGCATCATGTGTCATGACTTGAGCACAAAGTGGGCATGGTGAGCTATTGTGGTCATCCTATGGCTGTTGTGCATCATGTGTCATGCCATGTCCTTAAGCTTGTTAACATAATAGAGGCCACATTTTTCTTCCAATCTTGATGGAACATTGTTAGAATGATTATCTTGACAATATCAAGGTCAAGCTTGAATCTTGGTCATGTGCGTCAAAAAACTAGGAAACCGGGTCAAACTTTGAAAAATCTTGTTATCAATCTAGAGGTCTCATTTTTTTATTTATTTTTTATTAATTTTCAACATACATCTCAATTACAACATGATTATACATATAAAGCAGCATAACTTTTGGTCAGTTATATATACTAAAGTATCATATGTATTTCCTATTAATGTACAAACAAGTGTTTTAGGTATATGGTAACAACAACATGTTATTGTTTAAGTTTTAACTTGCTACTGCTAAATATTGTTCCCAGAAAATACAGTTTTGAGACGATGCTATAGCTTTTTTGTAAAGAGTGAAAGAGAGAGGGGAGAAGCTATGTTAATTAAGAAGAGAGAGGTAGAATTGATAAACAATTAGAAAAAAAACATCAAAAGGCACGAGATGTATGACTAATTTCTCAAAATTTTACAAAAACAAAAAGGGGGAAAATGAAGAAAGATAAACAAACAAGATAAAAAAAAACATCCTAAGATGATAAGGATAGAGGTCTCATTTCTAACTCAATTTTGATGAAACTTTGTCAGAATGTTTATTTTGAAAATATCTTGGCAAGTCAAATCTTAGAAAAAAACTATTTTAAGTTTGTTAACACTCCTTACCTTACATGGCTTTAATATACCTTTCAAACTCTCTAGTCACATGTTTTGCCTACCGGTAATCATAATGAAACTTAGTGAGACCATTTTTCAAATTATATTTGGGGTGAGATAGAAAATTGGTACTGTTGAAAAAAAAGCTACTGGAGAAAGCAGCTTTTCTTATATGGCTGTGGTGAAACCTTACCAATAGACACCCCCAAAGACACCTAGTACTGGTTCTAGTCCCAGGAACAGACTCGAGAGCGTTTCTATAAGCCTAAGGCTTTCGAAGCTAAAATAAATAGGTTTAAACTAAACATTACCAGCTCAGAACTGTTAATTTCCTTTGGATTTTCAGGTGAGCGCCATTGAGCCCTTGGTCCTCTTGTTTTATATATTCCATATCAAGGAAGTCTTTTCTAACCGAAATCTTTCTGTACTTCAGCCTACAGTGTGGCAGGAGCTCTTACTGGCAGCCATTGGAGAGCATCTGTCCGATTTCTTGATTGAAGGTTTGTTCTTGCGTTATATGTATATGCTGAAATGAATCATCCATATGTGTCAACACTTGATATTGTGTCATAAAACTAGTGGCATGTCGTGCAAATAACTAACAGTTCATTTTCTAACTTTTGTATGGTGCAATTTCATTAAACAGCATTGTCTATCATGACGTGATCAGGCTTATTTTTGAAACATCAATTCAGTGGAATCATGGGAGTCTATTTGCTTTTAAATGTGGTATAGTCTTAAAACATAAATGCACTAATTTGCTAGAAATCTGATAATAAATTATATTGTAAATAAATTTTCATTAAAAAAAAAAGTCATAGAAATGTTAGGGAAAACATATTTTGCTCTTTTATTCGTTTACTGACACCCTGTAAATATTTTCTCATTCAGGTGATGAAATAAGCGGTATAAGTGTCAGCATGAGGGAAAGGGACGATATAGTTACGATTTGGAACACCCGATCGCACCTTGCAGAACAATCAAAGATTCTCGAGAAAGTCAAAGAACTAGTGCCAACGGTCAACTTCACTGCAACTTTTTATAAAGGTATCAGAAATACGTTAACATTGCTTGATCCATGTCAATATCGTCATTTGGAAATGGCATGAGTTGACCATATTTAAGTTGCAGTTAACCCCAATAAATAAACAAACAAACAACAAAGGAATCGCATTAGGCAATTATATGATGTAAGACAAACTAAACTCATCATTTTGGTGTTTGTTTTTCTGAATGATTATATACATTGTACCTTTTTAGATGGTAAACAGGTACTTGTAGGTACATGTAGTCAAACATTTAACCCTTTTAGTGCTGGAACCGAATTTTAAAGGTTTTTCCAAACAGTTTTGATCCAGATGAGACGCCACAGAACGTGGCGTTTCCAATAAACAGATGAGATGCCACAGAACGTGGCGTCTCATCAGGATACAAACTGTTTGCTATTCTGATAGTGTTCTTTGATTTTTGTGTAAAGAAAATGCTAATTTAAGAAATTCAGCAGATGACATTTTAGCAGACGACAAATTTCCCAGCATGCAATGGGTTAACCAAGGGGAAAACATTTTGGCAATGGGAGTTAAGAGGTGATATAATATTATCAGTGTATTGGATGTCTAAGAACAAGTATTTTTTATTTTTTTTTATGTGGGAATACAAGCGAGCATCCGAAATATTCACATAAACCTTATTCAATGTATAAGTTTTCAAAATACCACAGGCTTTGTTTAAATATAAATGTCAACCCTATTTGATGGAAGTACAATATTATCCATTAATTGTGTAGCAATTGTAAATTCAGTATAAAAGTATGCAAATAGCAGTTTTTGTTTTGATTTTTAGCTCACCTGAGCACAACGTGCTCATGATGAGCTTTCGTGATTGGCTTTTGTCAGTCGTGTCATCAACATTTGCCTTGTGAACTCTCTTGAAGCCCCATTTATTGCCCAATCGTCATGAAACTTACTCAGAACATGTGTCCCCATGATGTTTCTACGTAGTTTCAAAATGCGTTACATGAAAGAATCAAAGCGCTGAAGGCACTGAATTTGTTCGCTATTGCATAATCTAGGAAGCAACTAAGTTTTCAAACTTATGTTTAAACTTTTTATATCGCAAGTTTGAAATGAACACAACCCATTCAAATTTTAAAGAGTGTGTCTTAAAGCACAGGTCGAGATGTGTGTGACTGTTTATCCTCATATTTATGTTATAGAGATAACTTAGACAAAATAACAACAATATGTCTTTTTATTCACAATTGGTTGCTGCACTGGCAACCATCTTCAGAATTGTGGTTGCCTTGCTAAAGAATAACAAGCCTATAATCATGTACATGTCGTGATATGTGTATCTAATACTTTATCTATTTTCTTTAAATTATTGAGAAACAATTTTGCCCACATGACAGACTTTTAATGCAGCATTAAGCCCCGTTTTCCCTGAAAGCAGCCAATATGTACAGATTTCAATGATAAACTTACCAATGTCATCGCACAAGCTGTTATAAACTCTAGACTGGCTAATATGCTCCACAAGCTCTTAAACCTATTGTTTACATAATTACAGGCTGTCGTCTGCTGCAGTGTACTGGAGTTATCCACACAGGCAGTCATGGGTTACGGGCCCTACCGTAGCTAAGGCATAGTGATTCTCAAAATTGCGTCTGCATTATTTGTGAGCTTTGCTCACAAATAAAAAGCTTGTGAACTCTCTAGAGGTCTCATTTATTTACCAATCTCGTTATGAAACTTAGTCAGAAAGTCTGTCCCAGTAATATGTCGATCAAGAGCAAAACTGGGATAAAAAAACTAGGGCACTAGTTCAAATTTTAGAAAAAGCTTGTGAACACTCTACAGGCCACATGTACTGTCACATCTTTATGAAACTTGGTCAGAACATTTTTTCCCAATGATATCTGGGTTGAGTTTGAAACTGGGTCACTATGAGTCAAGAATTAGGTCACTAAGTCAAATTTAAAAAAAAAATGCTTATGAACACTAGAGGCCACAATTATTGCCCAATCTTCATTAAATAAGTTCAGAACAAGTTTCCCCATGATATCTCAACCGGGTATTAACTTGGTGAGCATATTCGTTAATACACGATGTAAAAATTCCATTATAAATTTTAAACATGTTGATGAAGATTCAGCAGAATTTAGCCATTAGGTTTTAGATTTCAGTTTTATATCATATGAGTCTTGTTCTGAGAAAACTGGACTTAATGCATGTGCGTAATGTGTCATTCTAGATTGGCCTAATCAGGGACAACACTTTTCGCCTTTAATGGATACTCTTTTAGAAAAGAATTCATATCAAGAAACAATTCCATAAAAGCGGAAAGTGTCGTCCCTGATTAGCCTGTGCAGACTGCACAGGCTAATCTGGGACAACACTTTACGCACATGCATCAAGCCCAGTTTTCCCAGAGCGAGGCTCATATTAATCATTTCCTTTTCTTCTGTTGCAGCTTTCCAAACGCATCAAGCATTTGAAGGGCAGGCCAGAGGAAAACGATCTTGAACAAAGCAACACTTGTGATAGTATAAGTCCTGGGCCTGTATTCACACATGTTTTATGTCTAAATAATAGACTCGGACTTATTATTCCCAAATTTAAAAATCTATTTTCTAGGGACATCAAGCACCATGTTAAATGAATGTAGTTCTCTTTATATTGAATGTGGTTGTTTTATTATACGAATTATGGATAAAACAATATTTCCATTCTTTTCTTAAGTCTGAGTCTATAGTTTAGACTTAAAATGTTGGTGAAAACAAGCCCTGTTGTTGATGCATTTTTATACGCCACGTTACTTGTATGACCTTAGAGGGCCCTTGTTCCACAGCCTTTGTTATAGAACTGGTTTTTCCCAAAGAAAAATTGTTATTAGCTTGATTCTCAATTTTCAATCGTAATATAGCATTGAGTGACATGTCCTTGTTTGGTGAGAATAAGTTTTCATGTTTACATGATACTTATTAAAAATGTAATGGAAAGTTTAAATCGCAGTTAAAAGTTTCAATCGGAGTTAGGGCCCTGTCTTATTTTGGTAGTAGTATTGACGTAGTGTTATGGGTCTACATGCAACATTTTGTGATAGCTTTAAAATTGGATATCCTTGGATGCTGAAGGACTTGTTTGATCAGTTTGCTTCTTGATATGTCAGTGAAATTGTTTCATGTGTATGAATATATGAAATCATTTTCCATTGAACAGAAAAGAATGATCTTTGTTTTCTCAGTTTCACAGAATACAAACAGTAACATTACATTAATACTCATCAACATTAATATGACACTTGTGCATTTCGGCGGTCTGTCCAGGAGCTAAGCTGTCCGTTATAAAGTTATGCAAGGTTAAGTGGTCTCATTAGTGGACAGGGTAGCTTCTAAATAAACTGCGCAGATGCAAAAGGCATCAAACAATTTGTATGCCTCCTTCTTTGAAGAAGAGGGGGTATATTGTTTTTGGACTGTCTGTCTGTCATTCCGTCTGTCTGTCCAAAACCTTGGTTAAAGTTTGGTCATAACTTTTGCAATATTGAACATAGCAACTTGATATTTGGCATGCATGTGCATCTCATGGAGCTGCACATTTTGAGTGGTGAAAGGTCAAGGTCATCCTTCAAGCTCAAAGGTAAAAAACACAATCCAAGGGAAGTAGTAAGCTTTAAAGGGAGATAATTTCTAAACCTGCCAAATTACAAATAGATTTATTTTTTCAAAGCGGCGCAATAGGGGGCATTGTGTTTCTGACAAACACATCTCTTGTTTAATATGCGTGTCATATGAGCAAATATAAAATTACAAAAATTGCTTAACACCAAAAAAACAGCAGTTCCTTTATCAAATCAGGAAGGAAAGTTATCACATTTGTAAGACTGGATTTAATGAAGTATCTATAATAGTGACATGATGAAGGTTATCCCATAGACTAGAATAGCAGTGATGTTTACATTTGTGGATTATTTATTACTGACAGTTTATTTAGGCTATTAAATTTAGAATGATCGTTATTAATTGAGAGTCCAATTCCAGGGAAGAGAACTTGGTGTCTCTGTGTGAGAGAGAGATTTGTTTGTACAACAAATCCTGTTTTATAATAAATTAGTACTCAAATGTAAAAAGAAAAATTAGACATGTAGATGTTTTTTCATGAGACGTGAAACTTACATTTACAGTGTGCAAAAAATAAATTGCATAATTATGTGATACATCTTAAGCCTTTTTGTCTTTTTGACTGAAATTGTTTCAGTTGCTTTACGGATACTACAAGTATACAAAAAGAAACATTTATTTGAGAGAATTGAGTAATTTCAGAAAACAAATTCTTTTAACATGCTTATTAAGCTTTAAAATTGAAGGCAGAACACTTGTTAAAGTAAACAATGACATTAACATAAAAGGGAATCATAGATTTTTGGAAAAAAGACTATTTTTATACGCCCGTATAAAATACGGGACGTATTATGTGAAACCCCTTGGCGGCGGGCGGCGGGCGGAAGGCATCACTTTGTCCGGACTCTAATTCAAATTGTATTCATCCGATCTTCACCAAACTTGGTCAGTAGTTGCATCTAGTTGATATCTAGGTCAAGTCCGAATATGGGTCATGCTGGGTCAAAAACTAGGTCAAAGGGTCAATTAGTGCATTTTACTTTGTCCGGACTCTAATTCAAATTGTATAAATCTTATCTTCACCAAACTTGGTCAGTAGTTGCATCTAGTTGATATCTAGGCCAAGTTCGAATATGGGTCATGCCAGGTAAAAAACTAGGTCATAGGGTCAATTAGTCCATTTTCAACAGCGCCACTTTGTCCGGACTCTTATTCAAATTGTATTCATCCGATCTTTACCAAACTTGGTCAGTAGTTGCATCTAGTTGATATCTAGGTCAAGTTCGAATATGGGTCATGTCGGGTCAAGAACTAGGTCATAGGGTCAATTAGTGCATTTTCAACGGCGCCACTTTGTCCGGACTCTAATTCAAATTGTATTCATCCGAAACTTTTAAACAACTTTTTATCCTGCGTCAAAGTGGTATGGGGGTATAAGTCACATTCAGTGACAAAGCTCTAGTTCAAGTTGAATTCACCAAACTTGGTCAGAGGTAGTATATAGATTATATATCAGTCAGGTCTGATTGGAGACATGCAACCGATTAACACATGCAATATTTTTATGCAATATTTTTATCCANAGATTTGATGACCTTTCTTGTATTAAAGGTACCTGTTTCTCTGTATGCAAGTTATGTTTTCTTGAATGTCATGTCACAAACATCGAAGACCATGCTTTGAAAACAAACAAGTTGTAATGAAATAACTTTTTAGTTTTTTGACACTGAAAAATAATTAAAATTGTACATTTCCGAAAAAAAATGTATTGATCAAATTCAAAGATAAGCATCTTGTATATCATGAATCTGTAATTAATTCAACAAAATATTTCAACTATGATTTTATTATTTGTATTGATTGTATTATAGTTTTAAACGCCTTGAAAAATTGCAACTTGTAATACACAGTTGTTATGTTTATAGGCACAAACTTACATATTTGATTAACGGTGTAACTAAGCGCATTGAGGTGCAACAATTGTCTATTGCCCATTGATATTCACTCATAATTCTTATGTAAAGGCGCACTGGTTTTATGTGTCGTGTTCTGAGAAAACTGGGAAAAATGCTTGTGCGTAAATTGTCATCCCAGATTAGCCTGTTCAGTCTGCACAGGCTAATCCGGGACGACACTTTCTGCCTAAACTTGATTTTCGCTAAGAAGAGACATCATTTAAACGAAAAATTCCATAAAAGCGGAAATTGATGTCCCTGATTAGCCTGTGTGGACTTCACAGGCTAATCTGGGATGACAATTTACGCACATGCATTATGCCCAGTTTTCTCATAACACAACACATATGACCAGTTTTATGATAATCCTGTTAAAAAAACATGTTCATGTTGTCAACAGGTAAACGCAAACTGGTTGTTATAGTAATACATCCGAAAGTCATATAACATGTTCAAAACTTAAGAGACATTAAATATGGCTTTCTGAAAAAGAGTCACTAAAAATATTTATTTTGTCTAAAAATGAGGTTGTCCGAAAATTAAGAGTGTCTAAAAACTTATATTAATTATAAGTATCATTAAGATGATGCAGATTTTGTATAGGCTTACTTATATGAAGATATTCTGTTTTGAATGTGTGTTTGTGGGGATGTATGTGAAACCCAGTGTATACTTGATAAAAAATGTATATTTTATCATCTTACACAAGTTACACTCGGTGATTTGTATGAAGTGCAAAATTGTAAAAAAAATCCAAAATAGTGATACAATATATTTAGTTAAAAATTGAAAGAATTCTCATCCTTTGATCTTTAGTTTTGGATGATCCACTTTAATACAAAGTGAAAAGTAGTTTATTTTCATATGTTGTATGCCTTTTTGGATTATTATTTTTTGTCTTCAAGAAGATTAATGTTGAATGTATGTGAGAATTTAGGAACTACAAGAATTGAATTATTGTCAGTCTTCTTTGGTGCAACGACTATGTATATTCATATTTTCAAGTTAAATTGTGTGAGAATTGTTTGAAGCTTTTTAAAGTTTTTTTTATGTGTTTTTTTTTCTTTTCAATGTTGATTCAAAATGGTTTTTGTATTTTGAAAATAATCTTACAGGAAAGTCAAGCAACAACATATATATTTTCTTTCAAATAGAAACATAAATAACATAGTATGAAAGGGCAGGTACCCTTAAATGATGCATGACCTTTGAAACAGGAAATGAACTAAGTGAATAGTGTTAGTTTTCTTTGATGTGTTTTTAAGATCTTGTTGATTTTCATGTCCACCAGTCTATACTGGGGGACATATTGTTTTTGCCCTGTCTGTTTGTTTGTTGGTTTATTTGTTGGTTTGTTTGCACAAACTTTAACATTGGCCATAACTTTTGCAATATTGAAGACAGCAACTTGATATTTGGCATGCATATGTTTCTCATGGAGCTGCACGTTTTGAGTGGTGAAATGTCAAGGTCATCCTTCAAGGTCAAAGGTAAAATATATGGGTCAAAATCGCTCACAAGGGGACATAGTGTTCCACAAACACATCACTTGTTTAATATATGTTTAAGTTTATATTTAAAAAAATCTTCATGACTGTCCATGTTTTGCTTTATATTTGTGAACTTTGGACAATAAACTGTTGTAATTTACTAAACTATTATTAATCTCATTTAAGATGTGCATTGCTTGATGTTGTATCAACATACTGTTTCTGCATTTCAGAGAACTTGATATATCAAGAAGATACTAATTAAGTGTGCATTAATTTTATTTTATTTGTTAATGTCATGTGTTTTTGAGTGGATTATGGTTGAGTCAAACTCCTATGTATCTCTGTGCATAGAATGGCTTTATCCCAACCAATCGACCTTGACCTTTTCTTATGCTTTTGGAATGAAGTTAAACTGCTGGCTGAAAGGGCAGCAACTTCAAATTAATGATCTATGTAATTAACTTTCATAAGCTAATTATTTTTTTGTTGAGCAAATTTGAGGAAAGCTCGATATAGCAGTCTTAATGGTCGAGTGCTTTTGAATGAGTGGGTGTGTGAGTTTGGACTGAGCTTGTCGGGAAGCCATGACACATGTAACACGGTCTCAATTAGAGATCAAAGGTCAAATTTGGCCATTAAACAGCTTTTCTGGACTGTTACTTTGTCATTCATAATGCAATTATAAAATAATTAACCACAAATGACCACCATAAGGAGACAATTTGTTGCTTGTATCACCTGTCACTCTTTCTCAAAGGTCAAGGTCACACAGAGGTTAAAGTGAGTATGCATGATTTCTATGTCAACAAGTAATTCTTGCAATCTTAAACCAACATATGAATATGGCCTAGGAATGCTAAATACTTTAACATAAATTAACAATCTGTGTATGGTACTAGAAATCAAATATTGTTTACTTTAGTAAGAGCCGGTTAAAGCCGATGCCGACACTTTAACTCGTTTACGTTGGGAAGCAAAATTGTGTCTTTGTGTAGTATGAACGAATCTGCACTAAAACTTAAGTAAGATTCACATCGTACATGCATGATATACTTGCTGGCAAATTCGACTGTACATACATTTTCGATTTCAGAATTAAATATCTGGCTTATTTCGCATTTTTCAACACATGTTCTTCTTAACTTTTATTTTCATTTATATTGAAGTATATGTTTAATAAGTTTTTTACACAGTTTATATAAATTCATAAATACTTGACAAAATCGTGCATACTCTCTTTAAATGACAATGCTTGCTGTGGAAACTGAATTGTTGAATTATTGCCATGTGATTCTGCCAGTATGCTATTTTTTTTTTAATTCAGGGATGTATAATTTCTGCAATTCATTTACTTTCATTATTGCAAGAGTATTTTCAGCCGTTCTTTTTTGCTTTTTAACTTGAGTATAATTTATTGCAGTGTAACAAGTAAATCAGTGTTATTCAAAATATATGTATTGGTTTAATTCTCTAGTTAGATGGATGGTTCTTTTTGCATTAATGTATACATGACAATGTCATAATCAAATTGGTAATAAAATACCAACTGTCATGTTTGAAATGTAAAGATATATCATCAAGTAATATTACAAAGAATAAAAGTGACTTAAAAACACTTTAAATAATCTTAAAAACTATATGTTTTGACATAGTAAGAAAGGAAGTATCATTTTTTGAACAAAAAACGAAATGTTATGTGTTTTGTCTGAAAATGAAAAATGAATATACAGTAAATGTAGTAAATAAATATAGTTTGTAATCAATTAACTGGGTGTAGGTAGATTGCTTTAAAATTGAATACAATATTTTCATGATTATTAATATCTATTAATATGTCGGATGATGTTCGATAGTTATACCTCCTTCTTCATAGAAGAGGGGGTATATTGTTTTTGGCCTGTCTGTCTGTCATTGTGTGTGTCTGTCCCAAAACTTTAACCTAGGTTAAAGTTTGGTCATAACTTTTGAAATATTGATCATAGCAACTTGATATTTGGCATGCATGTGTATCTCATGGAGCTGCACATTTTGAGTGGTGAAAGGTCAAGGTCATCCTTCAAGGTCAAAGGTCAAAAATATGAGTCAAAATCGCAATAGGGGACATAGTGTTTCACAAACACATCTTGTTAAATATGCGTTTCATATGAGCAAATATAGAAAATTTGCTTAACACCATGACCAAATTAACAGCAGTTCCTTCATCAAATCAGGAAGGAAAGTTATCACATTTGTAAGACTGGATTTAATGATTTAATGAAGTATCTATAGTGACATGATGAAGGTTAGCCCATAGACTAGGATGGCAGTGATGTTTACATGCACGTTTGTGGATTATTTATTACTGATAGTTTATTTGGGCTAATTAAGAATGATGGTTAGTAATCGAGAGTCCAATTCCAGGAAAGAGAACTTGGTGTCTCTGTGTGTGAGAGAGAGAGAGAGATCCCTGTAAAATAAGAGTTAAAATGTTGCTATTGTACACTCAAAATAAAATAAAAAGTAATATGTTATAACTCCACTTAACTATGTCAATAAATTTGTTTGTTAAACAAATCCTGTTTTATAATAAATTAGTACTCAATTTATGACTCAAATGTCAAAAAGAAAAATTAGACATATATATGCTTATCATGAAACGTGAAACGTACATTTACAGTGTGCAAAAAATATATTGCATAATTATATGATACGTCATAAGCCATTTATTTGAGAGAATTTAGTAATTTCAGAAAACAAATTCTTTTAACATGCTTATTAAGCTTTAAAATTGAAGGCTGAACACGTGTTAAAGTAAACAATGACTCAGATTTTTGGAAAAAGACTATTTTTTGTATTATTTTTGCTATTTCCAACTTTCTAGTTATTTGAGATTTGATGACCTTTCTTGTATTAAAGGTACCTGTTTCTCTGTATGCAAGTTATGTTTTCTTGAATGTCATGTGACAAACATCGAAGACCATGCTTTGAAAACAAACAAGTTGTAATGAAATAACTCTTAAGTTTTTTGACACTGAAAAATAATTTAAATTGTACATGTCCGAAAAAAAATCGATCAAATTCAAAGATGAGCATCTTGTATAACATGAATCTGTAATTAATTCAACAAAATATTTAAACTATGATTTTATTATTTGTTCTTGAATTATAGTCTTTAACGCCTTGAAAATTGCAACTTGTAAAACACAGTTGTTATGTTTATAGGCACAAACTTACATATTTGATGTACAGTGTAACTAAGCGTAGTGAGGTGCAACAATTGTCTTTTGCCCATGGATATTCACTCATAATGCTTATGTGTGTCGTGCTCGGAGAAAACTGGGCATAATGCTTGTGCGTAAATTGTCATCCCAGATTAGCCTGTGCAGTCTGCACAGGCTAATCAGGGATGACAATTTCCGCTTTTATGGAATTTTTCGTTTAAATGATGTCTCTTCTTAGCGAAAATACAGTTTAGGCGGAAAGTGTCGTCCCTGATTAGCCTGTGCGGTTTGCACAGGCTAATCTGGGAAGACACTTTACGCACATGCATTATGCCCAGTTTTCTCAGAACGCGACACATATGATCAGTTTTATGATCATCCTTTTAAAAAAAACATGTTCAGGTTTTGAACAGGTAAACGCAAACTGGTTGTTATAGTAATACATCCGAAAGTCATATAACATGTCCCAAACTTTACAGATATCAAATATGGCTTGCTGAAAAAGTCACCAAAAATATTTATTTTGTCAAAAAATGAGGTTGTCCGAAAATTAAGAGTGTCTAAAAACTTATATTAATTATAAGTATCATTGAGAAGTTGCAGATTTTTTGTATAGGCTTACTTACATGTATATGAAGATATTCTGTTTTGAATGTGTGTTTGTGGGGATGTATGTGATACTCAGTGTAATTGTATACTTGATAAAAAAATTATATTTTATCATCTTACACAAGACGTTACAATCTGTGATTTTTATGAAGTGCAAAAATGTAAAAAAAAAAAATCCAAAATAGTGAAACATATATTCAGTAAAAATTTGTCATCCTTTGATCTTCAGTTTGAAATGACCCACTTTAATACAAAGTGAAAAGTGATTTGTTTTCATTTTTTCTGTATGCCTTTATAGATTATTCCTTTAATCTTGAAGAAGATTAATGTCGAATATAATGTGAGCATTTATTGACTGTGAGAATTTTAATATTTCAGTTTTCTTTGGTGCAAATACGATGTATGTACATGTTTATTCATATTTTCAAGTTAAATTGTGTGAGAAGTTTGAAGCTTTTTAAAGTTTTGTTTTTTATCTTGATGTGTTTTTTTTCAATGTGATTCAAAATATTTTTGTATTTTGAAATTTAGGATACAGTAAAGTCAAGCAACAACATATATTTTCTTTCAAATGGAAACATAAATAACATAGAATGAAAGGGCAGGTACCCTTAAATGATGAATTATTACCTTTGAAACAGGACATGAAATATGAATAGTGTTAGTTTGCTTTGATGTGTTTTTTAAGATCTTGTTGATTTTTAATATATGTTCATGAATAAGTTTGTACTTAAAAAAATCTTCATGACTGTCCATGTTTTGCTTTATATTTGTGAACTTTGGACTATAAACTGTTGTTATTTACTAAACTATTATTAATCTCATTTAAGATATGCATTGCTTTGATGTTGTATCAACATATTGTTGAATTATTTTTTCAAAGAACTTGCTATATCAAGAAGATACAAATTAAGTGTGCATTGATTTGATTTTATTTGTTAATGTCATGGGTTTTTGAGTGGATTATGGCTGCATCAAACTCCTATGTATCTCTGTGCATAGAATCGCTTTTTCCCAACCAATCGACCTTGACCTTTACTTATGATTTTGGAATGAAGTTAAACTGCTGAAAGGGCAGCAACTTCATATTAAGGATCTATGTAATTAACTTTCATAAGCAAATTATTTTTTTGTTGAGCAAATTTGAGGAAAGCTCAATATAGCAGTCTCAATGGTCGAGTGCTTGTGAATGGGTGGGTGTGTGCGTTCGGACTGAGCTTGTCGGAAAGCCATGTCACATGTAACACCCGTCTCCCTACCTCAAAGGTCAAGGTCTCAATTAGAAGTCAAAGGTCAAATTTGGCCATAAAACAGCTTTTCTGGACTGTAACGTTGTCATTCATAATGCAATTTTAAAATAATTAACCACAATTGACCACCATAAGGAGACAATTTGTTGCTTGTATCACCTGTCTCTCTTTACCAAAGGTCAAGGTCACGCAGAGGTTAAATGACAATGATTGCTGTGGAAACTGAATTGTTGAATTATTGCCATGTGATTCTGCCAGTATGCTATTATTTTTTTTTTATTATTCAGGGATGTATAATTTCTGCAGTTCATTTACTTTCATTATTTTTGCAAGAGTATTTACAGTCATTCTCTTTTGCTTTTTAATTGGAGTATAATTTATTACAGTGTGACCAGTAAATCAGTGTTATTCAAAATATGTATTGGTTTAATTCTCTAGTTAGATAGATGGTTCTTTTTACATTAATGTATACATGACAATGTCATAATCAAATTAATAATAGAATACTAAATGTCATGTTTGAAATGTAAAGATATATCATCAAGTAATATTACAAAGAATAAAAGTGACTTAAAAACACTAATAATAATCTTAAAAATAATATGTTTTGACATACTAAGAAAGGATGTATAACTTTTTAAACAAAAGACAAATTGTTATGTGTTTTTTCGGAAAATAAAACATGAATAAAGTAAAAAAATATAATTCTGTAATCATTTGACTGGGGGTACATGTAGGTAGATTGCTTTAAAATTGAATAAAATAATTTCATTATTATTAATATCTATTAATATGCCGGAGGATGTTCAATTTTTAGTTTAGTTTTTCTATAATTTTCAATAATTATTAAGAATTTCTAGTCAGAGTAGTAGTTGACAAGACTTGCTTTGGTAAGATAAATTACTTTTAGTGCCATAACAAAATTATAAAAGATTTAAGTATTATTTTATACGTCCGAAATAATTCTTCATTTGGTTTATTTACGACGCCAATTTGTTGATATATAGATACTGCAAGTATGCTATACATTTTGTCTTGTATTTACGCAATAAAAAAATTAAAAAATTATGAAACACAATTTTATTAATGTTTTATATTCCCTTTGCATTTTTGATGCTGTTAGTTGTGAATAGAACTAGCTTATAAAAGAGGAAATGTTTATTCAACCATGATTGACAATAAAATTTCAGGGGTGTGATTTTTCCTCTTTTCAGCAGATTCCTCCCTTTCAATGTCAAACTTATTTTACAAATGGTTATAAACTTTGCTAGATCTATACAGAAAGAAAGAGTTAAGTTGAAGCCTGTAAAGGGAGGGGGTAGGGCATTTTCCTCCCCTGAGTTGGTTCTTAACTCACACCCCTGAAAATGTTTAAACGTGAACAAGAAATGTTGCTGTGATGATTTGAATGTTTATTTCCTACTCAATCACTATGCTTTAGAGATTATGAGAGCTTCTTATAGAAATCCATATCAGAGATTTCCAGTTTAACTCTTTGCATGCTGGGAAATTTGTCGTCTGCTAAAATGTTGTCTGCTGCATTTCTAAAATTAGCATTTTCTTTGATTTTTTTTTCAAAGAATACTATCAGAAAAGCAAACAGTTTGGATCCTATGATGAGCTGATGAGACGCCACGTTCTGTGGCGTCTCATCTGGATCCAAACTGTTTGCAAAGGCCTTCAAAATTCGGTTCCAGCACTGAAAGAGTTAAACATTATTTCTAAGGAACGACTGTGTAAAACAGGCTTGTGTCATTAGTTGTATTTATTTGTGTAAGAAATGTTAAGAAAGGTTATAGTTCATAATATGTTGTTTTTGGCTTTCAAAAAGCTTTAATAATAAATTAATAATATGCCACAATGCCAGCATAATATCAACTGTATTGGGTAAGGAAATGTATGACTGTGTAAAACAGACTCGTGTCATTAGTTGTATTTATTTTTTGTGAAATATGTTAAAATAGGTTATATGGTAGTTCATATCTTGTTTTTGACTTTTGGAAAAGCTTTAATATGCCATACCGCCAGCATAATATCAACTGTATTTGTTATGAAGTGTTTTTTTTTTGCCACGGGCTAATGTCAGTAAGTACAATAAAGCTTTTCTTTTTTGAACTTTATCATTTGTAAATAACTTGATTATATACCTGTTTAATGCTTTTAACAAAATACAGGTTGTATCAATCGTTGAAAAAAATCTTGTATTTTGCTACTCGCTGTTTCCGATTCCGTATTACCATACAAGCCGGACTACTTTCTTCAATCCATTTAATGACGTCATATTTCAATGACGTCACATTTAATGACTTAACATTTTAGTCATTGTTTTGTCAGTTTTGTTAAAGCAAAAAAATACAATTTATAACTGTTTTCGTTAGTTGTTGTATATAATAAAAGGAATACTACGCTAGTCAATTGTTCCAAGTGTTTGTATCAGTCTCGTGGCTTGCACTATTTCGTATCACACTCGAGGCTCCGCCTCTCGTGTGATACGTCATTACACAAGCCACTCGACTGATACAAACTCTTGGAACAATTGACTAACATAATATTCTGTATGTATTAATACATGTATTTGAATTATTACTTGAGAAATGATTTTCTCACAATCAGCAATGATGTCTAAATTATCTCAGTTAATAGCCGAAACAAGTACTTAATGCTTTACAGGTATATAGCTTTGAGCATACCATATACATGTAAGCACCAGGTTCTTTGATGGTGTTCTTGCTTTAAAATGTATTGATAGAAATCTTATGCAGTCTTGAATGTATTGGGAGGAAAACTTTATGGTCATGTGTTTGTTGTACTACAAAGTATTCTACCCTTTTCAGTATACAACAATAACTTTTAATGAATTGTCCTTTATGATATGATGTTGTGAATATGAAATTAAATGTCCCTTTTACAGCGTAGAATTTCTATATCTTGATTATAACAACTGGCTGCATATTACAACAAGCGACGTCAGGGAGAAAGATTTATTCTACAATTCTTGAACAGTTCAATACAAAGGAAGTTGTGTGTTTCATTAACATATTCAAGATTTGAATGACACTGTTCTGAGCACTTGGTGATTCCTGATTTGTGTGTAATAACATAAAAGTTTATGGTGATACATGTGTGTATATGGTCCTCTAAATCCAATACTATTTTTGATTTCACAAATTGCTGATCATCAGGTCCTTAGTCATTATAAAGAAAATGTGAACCTTTTTAAATGCAACTTAAACTCTCTTAATCTGTTTTGTTCACTAGATTTTACATTAAGCATTGCAAATGGTAAATGTTGTATAAGTGTAAAGACTAATGGTTTTAATGCTCATTAACATGTTTATATGTATATTATTTCATTCCATTTTTTTAAAATTGTACGAGGCAAGTGTATTGTTGCAATCGTCAATCAATTTTTTATTGGGTGATACAAATAGCTTTAATTTAGCCAAATATCAAGTTGGAAAACCTTAAAATTGTGTATTTTCTTTATATTTGAATGAATGCAGATGAAGAAAAAATATGAAAAAAAAGTACAAATGGTAATGATTAATATCATTGCTGTAATAACTACATATTATAAGAAACAAATGGGTATTTTTATGCTCCCTTCTTCGAAGAAGAGTAGGTATATTGTTTTTGGCCTGTCTGTGAAAGGTCAAGGTCATCCTTCAAGGTCAAAGATATGGGTAAAAATCGCTCAAAAGTGGGCATAGTGTTTCTCAAACACATCACTTGTTTTTCATTTCATACCCGACCCTATATTCACAAAGCTCCTGAACAAGTCCTGCTTTAAAGTTGAGTGCGTTATTCGTATTAAATTGTCCATGGGAGCACGGCTTTAAGAAATTTGATATAAAAAAAGACAACATTTGTTCCATGGCCAAAATAAATAATTAAATACATTTTTTTTTTCAAATTTGGAACAATTGAAGAATGTTTTATTTCAAGACATTCACCAAATTCAAATTGGGAACTTTTTGAATATGGACACTGATTTTTATTTTCTAAATATGTACATCTTACAAATGAACAACGATTCATTTAGATATATCATAGTGTTATCTTTAGTTATACATGTTTGAGATGGTTATGTCAAAATAAAGCTTATTATACCGCAAGACCTTAGTTGTTTTAGTTATTGTAGCCAGTTGTGGAATAACCAGCTCCCTGCATAATTAAAATAGTAAGGCAAATTTACAACACGCTTTTAGCTCACCTGAGCATCGAGTGCTCAAGGTTAGCTATTGTGGTAGGTGGCCTTCCGACATCGGTCATCGTCTGTCGTGAACATTTTGCTTCAAACCACATCTCCTAAACAATTTGGCGAATATTTATGTAACTTCACCGGAATGTTCCTTGGTCTAGTGGTCATAAACAAAGATTTACTAGCCATGATCATAGGGTCAAAACTGGTCACGCCCCAGGGGTCAATGATTTATGTAGAGGTATATAGTTAATAATTTAAAAAATCTCTGATACTGCAAAGAAAAATATTTTATAATATGGGCCTGTTTGTTTTATCAAATGAATGCTTATATGTTGATGTCATAATTGTAAATATTCTATGTATCTGTAGGTTCACTAGAGTGCTTTACCAAGCCTGATAGCGCGCTTGGTTACATTGATGTCTTCTGTCATTTCTTGATAAGGTGCCTAAGTAATGAGTTCAATACCCACTTGGTGATTTATTTTTTCTGCCTTTTTCCTTATTTGTTTCAATGGAATTTCTCATTTTGCATTAGATTATATTTGATTTGCTTTATAAATATGTTAAAGAGGAGTGCATTATAGAAACAAAAAACAAGAGATGTGTTTGTCAGAAACACAATGCCCCCTAATGCGTCCCTTTGATTTTTTTATTTATTTTTAACCTTTGACCATGAAGGATGACCTTGACCTTTCACCACTCAAAATGTGCAGCTCCATGAGATACACATGCATGCCAAATATCAAGTTGCTATGATCAATATTGCAAAAGTTATGACCAAACTTTAAGATAGGTTAAAGTTTTGGACAGACAGAATGACAGACAGACAGAAAGGCCAAAAACAATATACCCCCTTTTTTTAAAAAGGGGGCATAAAAACTTATTGTACTGTAGGAATCTAGTTTTCCTAGCCATGGTCGCTTTAAAAGTTCAGTGTTGAATATTTGCTGCACATTGAATGTCAGTCAGGAACCTGAAGTAATTATTCTCAGTACAAAGCGCATGCGCATGGACATAAATATTAATAAACTCTTAACAATGCTGCATTACAACCTTTCAGTTTCAAAAATACAACAAAACCTGAAAAATTATTCAAGGTTTTAAACTTGTTTAAATTTTTGCAAACACTATTTCTTTCTAACCTTGTAACTGTACATATGCCTCAAAACAGTTATTGCCTCAAATCAGTTATCAATCAAGAAATGAAATATTGGAGACTTTGATGAACATTTACAAAACGATGACTTTATTTAAAACTTTCATTCATGCTTTAAAACAAAAAGAAACTTTCAAGTACATATTCAGTTATATTATAATATAAGACAATGAGGCAACATATCCAATGCTTCTTAGTTAATGTAACTAGTTCAATGGTGCCAGTTTTAGACATAGTCTTGCATTTTCAAACACTGTTCTTTCATCTCAGAAGTCTTCAGCAAGCTGTGACAGCATGTCATCATTTAAATCTGAAATAAAACAAAAATATAAACAAACGTTTTTACGCAAATAAATTTTAATTAAAGCAGTATACAGCAACAAGGTTTGAGATCAAATCTAGCTTTTTGTAGACCTAGGCCCTGTCTCATCATGAATCTTACGACAATTTGAAGTTAATAATAAACTTTGTAGTGATTCAGGCAATCAGGCAAGTTAACAAAATTGGCCAAGATTTTAACCCTTTGAGCGCTGGAACCGGATTTTGAAGGCCTTTGCAAACAGTTTGGATCCAGATGAGACGCCACAGAACATGGCGTCTCATCAGGATCCAAACTGTTTGCTATTCTGATAGTATTCTTTGAAAAAAATCGAAGAAAATGCTAAATTTTGAAATTCAGCAGACAACATTTTAGCAGACGACAAATTTCCCAGCATGCAAAGGGTTAAGCCCACAAACATTGTGACCAATTTTAAATGTGATAGGATTAAACTAGTTATGTTAAAGGGCAGATGAGATTAATTTGGCCAATTTTTGGCCACAGCCTGAAACCGGTGTTCCCATAATACAAAAAAACGAAAGCGTTTTTAGTTTGACATATCCTTCCATATGAATTAAATAGCTTAGCATATGCAATTTTGGAAGTCTTGTGAAAAAACCTTGTAGAAAACCACACCCTGACTTCAACCAGACTTTGATTTCACTTCAATACAAGCCTTGTGTATTGGTGAATATTAAAAACTACAAATATAGGGAGGTTGCAAGAGACAACAATTTAAACAATGGCTAAAAAAGATATTTAGCAGCATTTACCATCATCCCAAAGTGGGTCCTCTGTCAAAGATTTTCCACCGTTAGTTGGGCTGGCAGACGGCACTTGATTCACCAGATGACTGTTCGGTAATGTTGCATCAGTTCGTAATTTCTTCGCCTGGAAAAGTCCATCAGATACTTTGATCGGGGACATAGTAAACTGCGTGTTCTGTGTGTTTGTGTTAGACGCAACAACGCTTAGTTGGCAGTTTCTCTGTCCCTGATTTTTGGAAGGGATTTCTGACAAAAGTCTGCTGTTATCATTCACTTGTGGTTTGGCAATGGACAGACTCTGGTTCGAGCACAATTGATTTATTCCCATACTAAGATTTGGTGAATTTAGTAAACTAACATTTTGTTGTGAAGGTGATCTGAACTTCCACCGACCTCTGTTGCTTACATTCGGTGTGGAATTTTGGGGATCACAAGCTCTTGTAAAAGAAAATGTATCATTGACACTTTTTGCAGACTGTATGTTTACAGTTTTTCCGGCTGTTGGTCTGGAATTCAAAAATGTATTACAGATATTCCCAGGATCAGTATTTGAAGTCCTCGAGAACTCATCTGAGTCATTACTCACTCTACAAGAAATATTGTCAATTGCCGATTTGTGTGGTAATCCACTTAATCCTTTTGTTACAACACTTGTGCTCAATCGATTAGAATTGGTTTCAACTCTTCCACTGTCACAATTTGAAACATTTCTTTTGGAAGCATCGTTATTTTCAGGACCATTTGATTCTTGTCTATTCCGCACATTTGTTGAAGTATTTTGATTCTGACCACTATATACACTGCTAGCATTTGGGTTTCTGCCACTTGCAAATGACTCCCTTGATTTGTAGTCAAATCCTACCTTGGAAGAAGCCGCTGGCTTACCAGGATTGATGTTTTGACCACCGTGCGATATTTGTGCTACAGAACTATTTGTTCTGGAACTTAACGTCTTCTGACCTGTAGCCATTTGCCCCATAGAAGGTGTCCCAATTCTTGAGTTGGGGGCAGTGTTGTTGGAGACTGGTGTACTGTAACCTGAATTCGGTGCTCCGTAACCTGGCCCGGAGAATAACTGGTTGAGCTGTGGCGTTGTTGGCAGTCTTCCAGTAAGCTGGGGAGTACCAGTGCTTGATAATTTGGACCTTCCTGAAGCGATAGTGAAATTGTGTGCACAATCTATGTTTTGTAGTGAACAGCTTTATAACAAAGTTTAATTCAAACTATTGCCACAAAAAGTTAAACGATACACGATGATATACTTGCCAAGACCTCAGCTTTGAAAGAAATGTTGGATCAAGCATAAGTTATTGGACATTTATGCTCATTAGTAAAAAATAAATTAAAATGCATTGCCACTGTCTTTGGAAATGGCAATAGCTGAGAAGAAAGGATAGCTCAGTTTTAGGTAAGATCTACAGCCATATAGCAGGGTGCTAAGACCTGCTTCCCCCCCCCCCCC
>VMBQ01002250.1:497210-529526 GCA_007657795.1 Dreissena rostriformis
GAAAACCAAGCTCTGACCTTGTAAAACTTCAGAAGTTCATGTCTTTGAGTGGACTGAAGGCTACCCCGCCAAGTGAAACCACAGACTATCATTCAAGCTTGGATCATATTTATGTGTCCAATCTATCTGCTAGAACTGGTGTGATAGAAACCTTTTGGAGTGATCATAAGGCTGTCTGGATTTCTGTGTAGGTATGTGAAAGCAAAACAATAAATAGTATTATTTCATCTAAGTTTATTTTCTTACATTTGATAATGAAATTGATGGAAACTTCAAACAATATGTTACTAATTTGCTAATAAAAAAATTGAGATCAAACTTTCCTAATTGTCAATTCAAGTTCATATTTGTGACCTTAAATGTTATTGTTGTTCATGTATATGCATGCATTCAAAACATAACACAAGGTTTGCTCATGCCTTGAAAAGTACTTACATTTCATTTTGACCTTTGAACAATATTTCAGTAATTTAAGTATTGCATTGACAAAAACACGAAAGGTACTTTCCTGTCATTTAAATCAAAAATCCGGCTTCAATGCGGTCATCTCCGACCGCGGAACTCTTGTTTAATTATTATTGGGGTTGTGTTGATATACCCATTTTGGGATGAATTTCATGATTGTTTTATAGGGGAACTGAAATAAATATTTATATTCCCATCATATACTTTTTATTGAAGTGAATATTCTGTATATGTTGCATGGCATTCATTGTAGAAATCACTTATAAAGTGCAATTTTAAATGTTTAATGTACACTTGTTAAGGTTCACTTGGTTAACTTGAAAACAATATAATATTGAACAATATTTTTTTTAAAGATTGTGCATATTTCAAAATAAAAGAAAATTGTATTATTTTAAGTTGACTGTTTTGTTGTTGTGTATAATGTTACAAATGTATTATATATCATAGATTCATGGTTATGGTAATTTTTATTTTGTATGGTATTGTGAATTATGTTTAAAATGATATCACACACTCCTGATGAATTCTATTGTGCTGTGAAATATAAAACAATCCATATTCTTTAAAATTGCAATACACGCTGGTGTGTACGTGTGCATGTAAAACCGTCAGTCTGTCCATAATATTTTTATGTCTGCTCCATATCTGCTATACCCTTTGAGGTTTGTTCATGAAACTTGCCTCAAATGTTTAGGTCATTGAGACAATTTTCAAAAGGTAAACATCACTTTTGCTGGCTTAAGATCAAGGTCATACATAACCCTTTGCATGCTGGGAAATTTGTCGTCTGCTAAAATGTTGTCTGCTAAATTTCTAAAATTAGCATTTTCTTCGATTTTTTTCAAAGAATACTATTAGAATAGCAAACAGTTTGGATCATGATGAGACGCCACGTTCTGTGGCGTCTCATCTGGATCCAAACTGTTTGCAAAGGCCTTCAAAATCCGGTTCCAGCGCTCAAAGGGTTAAGGGTCAAAAGTTTGAGCCTAAAATTGTGTGTCCATTCTATGTATCCTTTACCATTTGAAGGATTTTTATGAAACTTGGCTTAAATATTTAAGTCATTGAGACAGCCATGGGTCAGCTATGTGGGCACAAGTTCTAGGTCACACTTCAAGGTCATAAGTTTGAGTCTCCATTTTGGTGTCCGCTTCATATCTCCTATACCCTTATAAGGATTTTCAGGAAAATCTCCACAATGTTAAAGTCATTCAGACTAAGTTTAGAAGGCATGTGTCTGTAACGATTGATCAAGGTTAAGATCGTACCTCAAGGCCAAATGCTTTACTCAAAATTGTTTTCCTATCTGCTTCATATCTCCTAAACAGATTGAAGCATTTACATGAAATGTTAATGCCTATGAGAAGATGTTCAGAAGTCATGAGTCAGTCACTCTAGCTCAATGTCAAGGTCACAGCTTCATGATCAAAATAATCTTGGCAAGGGTTATAGCTGTCTTTTTTTTCTTTTTTTTAGTGACTTGTTTAATCACTGCCAGACGTCCCCATATAATTTAAATCGACCACACACTTTAAACAAAAAAAAAACAATTGACATTCCAATTTACATTGAAATTTTCGTATAAAATAATGTTTGTTGGCCAAATGATCGGTTATGTGACCCGCTGATCCCAAATTGTTAAGTCTCCTCTATTAATACTTTGACCCTAGATATTTTGGATACCATAAATAAACTAATAATTGCACAAATTTCATTTGAGATAAATCAACTTTTATTAATGTTAGTTCTATGAGTAATCAAGTGTATACTCTCGCACATGTTCACCAGTGATACCTAAGTACAGGTAATTTACCTTTATACAATTGTAAATAATTTTTTCAGAAAAAACAATGAAAAACTGATTGTATATCATAAATTGTAGATGTTTATTTTAAATAATATGATATTAAATGATTCTGATGGGTTTGTGTTGTTCATGACAAGCTGTTTAAAATTGCATATTTCTTTTTCATGCCTCTTGCATTTTTTTTGTTGTTGATTGTTCGTTGAAACTAAATATCTTGGTAAATTAGTAAAAATTATGAAAAGAAGAGTTGTGTTTCTTTTTTATATGGTCAACATTTACTCTGACTCTGATACCGGATCGTCCGATCTTCATGAAACTTGGTCAAAAAGTTTTTTCCCAGTGATATCTTGACTGAGCTCAAAACTGGGTCACATGAGATCAAAAACTAGGTCACAAGGTCAAATTAAAGAAAAAGCTTGTTTACACTCTAGAAGTTACAAGTATGGTCCAATCTTCATGAAACTTGGACAGAAGATTAGTTCTAATGATATCTGCTCAGATTTCGAAAATGGGGCAGGGCAGTTTTCCTTTTTTGGATGAAGTAAAACAATACAAACCTAGAAGTCACAATTATGACAAAATCTTCATGAAACTTGGTTATATTTTTTTTTTGTTATGATAGCTCAGCAGAGTTCGAAAAAGGTTTTGGTCCGTTGAAAAACATGGCTGCCTGAGGGCTGTGAAGTTTTCATTTAATGGCTATAGTTAAACCTTGTTAACACTCTATCTTTATGAAACTTGGTCGGAACATTTGTTCCCATAATATATCAGCTGAGTTTAAAAAGTGGCTAAGAACGCTTTGAAAAACAGGGAGCGGGGTAGTTTTACTCATTTGGTTATTGTAAAACCTTGTTAACACTCTAAAGAGTTCACATTTATTTAAAGTCCAATCTTCATGAAACTTGGCCAGATCGTTTATTCTTAGCTGAGTTTGGAAATGGTTATGATTAGGATGACGTCGATGATTATGATTCTGGTGATTGACTCAGAAACATGAACAAAAATCAAATTTCTACTGACATTGCATTACTCAAATTTATTATTGCCATTACTTCAGATTATTATCTTTTTTTCAGAAATAGTGGTAAACCCAGTAACACAACACTAATTAATTAATACTTTGTCAACTGTGCCAGCATCCTTGCAATATAATAGTACTGTTTGATGTATTCTGAAATGGCCATGTGATGAGTGAGTAACAGGCTGACAGCTTAACCTCCCAAGAAATTGGCACAAACTAGACACTCACATCAAATACATTTGATGTCCGACCGACACCATTGGTAAGTGTAGATAACATCATGCAAATGTTATAGGCATACAGTTTATTGATGAGGTCACATCAGTCAATCAGAAGTTTGTGTGATTATCGAAGATTTGTGTTTTTAAAAGGTTTTATTGCTTTTCAATTGGAAACATAATTGCAAGGTGAGTCTGAAAATATTTCCGGTTGTTTTAAAACTCATTGTTCAAAATGGAACAATTAGGTATGTATATATATATATGTATATATCATAAATTATGTAAACATTTGTATTATATAATTATACATTTACAGTATAAAATATTTCGTAAAGTATAGTAAGGTAAATCCAGAAAACGATGCTAAATATATCGTCCGAATATTATAAAACAAAAACCATATAGACGCTGAATAAATTTTATATCAGTACTCTTTTTGTCGCAATAGAAGGAATCAGTCTAAACAAAATAAAAAAACTAGTTCAATCATTCATACTTTATAGTAATTATGTTTATATTCACCAATAGAGCAAATGAGTATTCGTGTGATGTTCATGTTGTTTGGGAAGCTATCGTAGATAAAAACATAGGCAAAAAAGAAATAGCACACCTGCCCATGGCGATCGTATTTGATGTCAAATAAATACAACGTATCAACAAAATCAGGGTTCTATAGTATCAACGAATGATTGCAGGCACGAAATACATATAATTACACAACGTTCCTGATCAGTCTATGAATAATAATAATAAATATGTTTTGTTTTATTTCAGAATACATTAGGCTTTAAGCCCATAAGTATACATACATATAATACATAATGTAGTAAACAGTGGTCAATGACATACAGGCATACAAATGTACTATTTTAAGCAATATAAATTTACAATTTATAACGAAATAATGGGCAAATCTAAAGACATGCATATATATATTATTTGTCAATACAAAAGCAAACCAGCAAATGTCACCAATCGGTGGGCTTCGTTCGCCATTATCATAACCATTGGCATTATCATACTCTTCCATCCAGATACTTTGTCCTTTCGACAATCTGACAAGAATTGTGTTGGAGATCATATTTTCTAATATCGTTGTCGTAATTGGGTAAGGATCGGAAAGACATCCGCCGTGTTAGCTCCGTGTATCAAAATTTCACATGTGTCTCTCTATAGCTGTTTATTGAAAATGAAAACAAGTAGACACCATCGAGGGGAGCAGTAAAAATACCGGTGAAAACGTTGTTTCCAGCCCCGTCGTTAAGAAGTGTTTTATCACATTTGATCACCTGACCACTTGGTAAATGGTCCATAAAATGACTTAAGTACGCTGAAAACGCAGTTTCGCCGACTGTGTATCGTTTGCTTCGGATACGTCTTACGTTCTGTGTTTGCCTTAGATCTCGCAAAACATTTGTGTCAATCACGTCTACGGTATCGTTTTTAAAATGGTTTCCAACCAATCGTTTTGCGAGATTTCGAGGTTTCGCATTAGACAGCATAGTCGAAATTATGTTTGTACGTTCATCGGCCAGTGATTTGCTGTTGTTGACTGTCAAACAAGATTCTGGCAGTTTGGTTAATTCTTTCTCTAAAGACGATATTCTGTAGCGATCGTGTTGACCTTGTCTTTACATGTAAGCAAGGCGTGTTTGCATAGAAGTCAGAAGCGATAAGACGTCTTGGTGATTTCGGATTTCCTCGATCAGCGCACTGTCCGCCTTTACGTTTGACGTATGTTTATCCGATCCACTAACACAGGCGGACAACATGGCATACCACCTGTGCGTACAGCGGCATTGTTGAGACCTAAGTGAGTGTACACGTTCGCTTTATCGCTATATTTAAAGCTATATCTTTCAGCATTTCAACGAAAGCAATGATTACTTGATCACCGCGCTGTTATCAGTGTCATGTACAAGTAAAGACAGCAATTAATAGTTCAGTTACAATCAGCTTACTATTTCCTATTGATATGTTTACTGTTATATTATGCTTCGTAATTAATATTCATAAATCCAAATATGCATCGCCATGAACACTTTCATAAATTTTAGAATAAACATTTACACCCTAGCACTTGTATACAACTAGGAAGTGATCAAATTTGTTGACATTATAAAATAAACAAATTGTTTTAGGACGTGAAAATGCACTAAACATTATTTCATGAGGCAATTGTTGTCATACCAACAGAGAATACTAAAAAAAAAAAAAAAAATATGAAAGAAACCGGCATCATTTAAATTGTATTTCATGCTGAAAGTTAGTCATCATATACATTGATGCTAAGAATTAACTCTTCTAAGACACTTGTTGTTGTATACATATTGAAATCGTAAGAAGCACATTAAAAAACTACATGCAGGAAAAATTTAGAAGCCGCTAGGTTTGACTTTATTAAGTAATAACTTGCAGAATATTTTAATTGTTATAGATAATAACCACCTCACATTTTGATTCAACTCCCTACTGTTACAACACTGTGGCCCCACTTCGAAGGTGGCATATAGCAGTTACACTTTTCGGAGGTTCGATTACTAGGAATTCAACCACAAGGGAATAATCCTGACTGGTTAAATGGACAAACAATTTATTGCTTATAAAAATGATATTGATGATATATATTGATGAAAATACTTACACGTGGGAAATATTTAAATACGAAGGGTAAAGGATTCTGTAAGAGCGTGATTGTGGTTAAAGGGTTATTGACCAACTGCTAAATAATGTTAGCTCAAGTAGCGATGCTCAACGCCTTTGCGCAAAGAGCTGTCTTTATTAACGTCTCCGTGTTCCAAGGGCTTTCTAGTTTTGTGAACAAAACGCTTGGACTTACGGTAGTTTTAATATAACATTATTCTATAGTTTTTACAGTCAGTAACTGGTACTATGTTAACGGAATATAACATTTAAAACATGTTTGACAGTCGGAAACGTATAGACACCAACGCTTTGATTCGTCCGATGAGAAACATTGTACATGTATAAACTAATAATTTACAAATGTACATTACTTTAAACATATTTTATTTCGAAACTCAAATAATGATTTTGTTACAAATATATACATTTGGCCCAAAACAAATAATTGCTTACTGCTAATGTATTCGTTTGTATAACAAACGTTGATTGATATCTATAAAAATTCAATGCATATGTGGCTATCATACTAACATTCAAAAATACGCAGATGTAAAATGTTTATAGTATACGTATGAAAAACGAGAATATCACTTATAAAACGACAACTTAAAACAAATATATCAATCATTATTCGCGAAAAGAACAAAAGGTTTCAATAAAAATAAAATATCTAATTATAAGCAACACTATTATCCATCATGTATAATGCAACATTTCATGATTTACTTTTAGACAGAATGTTAAGTAGAGATTGGGAAAATTTCGTCATGTGATTGCAAATTCTTATTAAATTGGGAATCGTTAAAAAAAACAAGTTAACGACAAAAAAAGTTTGACCGACCATGATAACCTACTTTTTAGGCGATGTTAGTGGAAACAAATGACATTTTTGGCGATGTGATTTGGAAACAATGGCAATTTTTGGCCAAATGATCCTATCATTTTGCTTGTCTCTTACGATTATGCAATGTCGAATGGATTTCGGTCGATGACTTCATTTCGTTTATTGATTGTCTCTAAAGTGCATTCAATCCACAAATGATATAAGCCGGCGGATTCGCTGTGTGTATGAGCTGTATCTAACGAAAAAGCAATGGCCGAACTATTTCAGCCGGTTGCTCTTCATTCTGTTTTCATTTTTATCTAACGATTACGTAATATTCAATGTCCAAAGGATTTCGATCGGTGCCCGCATATGATGTCTTAATTGTTTCTGACACTCATTCAATGCCCAAAAGAGTTCGACTGCTGGTGAGAACACCTCGCCTGGTTTTCGGTGACGATTTCCACGGGCTGAAAGATCTCCATTCCGTACAGTTGGTTGTCGAATCCGTGGACTGCTAGCTCTTCCTGGGTTGGATAGTAGTTGATCATGTCGATAACTCGAGCTCGCTTCTGCCTGAAAACGAGAAAGTTCATCATATATTCGGGAACAAATCATTTGAACCTCACTCTGTGAATAGAGGGTTTAATGGATGTGCGTACAGTGTCGTCCCAGATTAGCTTGTGCAGTTGGCATGCGTTAGACCCCATTTTCACAGAGCGAGGCGCATTTCTAAAATCATGATGTAAAGCTTTGAATATTTTTCTATTTGAATGTCTAACGGCTTTGTAACTGTGTAAGAGATTTGCGCATTTTCATGTTTATGAATAATTGTAAATTATGCTTTTGGTACATCATGATATCGTATCGTTCGTTAATTGTCGTGATATTTCTTGTTGTGTATTGGCTTTTTGCATATTTTAAGTATGATCAACACACATCGTTGAGATGTTAACCCGTTGAATTAATATCACGGCAAGTTTAAGAATACGAGAACTGTTTAAACAGTTAACAAACAAAATGGGCCTCGCTCTGCGAAAAGGGGGTTCAATGCATGAGCGTAAAGTGTCGTCCCAGATTAGCATGTGCAGTACGCACAGGCTAATCAGGGACGACACTTTCCGCCTTAACTGGATTTTCGCTATGAGGAGACTTCATTGAGACAACACATAACATGCACGCGGGAAGTGTCGTCCCTGATTAGCATGAGCGGCCGGACTGCACAGGCTAATCTGGGACAACACTTTACGCACATGCATTGAATCCCTTTTCACAGAGTGAGGTTCACATAAAATTAACCACTAACCGGAGCTTCTGTATTGCGATTGCGGCTGGGATGAAGATGAGGGCTAGTGTGGCCGCACTGAGTATCAGGATCACGTACCAGTTAGAATCCACCCAACTTAACTGAAATGGAATGTGATTATATCAATATCACGTACCATTTAAAATTCACCCAACTCAACTGAAATGGAATGTGCGTATATGTTGTTTCATGTATACGCGTATATACGAAAATCAACTGTCCAATACACCATCGTTGTTCTATTGTGAAACAGACTATATCTACCACCACTTGTATTGTGAAATAGACCATAGCTTCCAACAAACTTGTAGCCATGTTTCTGATGCCGCACTTTTATATTAAACTTCCAAGTGGTAACACGTGTTGCGTTGTTATTTCCATAAGTTAATACTCACTTGAGTTGAGGTTGACACAAATTCACCTACACAAAGGTGTAACGATTACAAAACAATCGTATGTTATAATCATACATTCACTGACCATTGGCATTTAGGCATGGACATAAGAAATGTTAGCATTAGTTTATCTTTATCATCTCAAGCATCAGTGTGTGATGTCTCTGTCAGACCAGTTGTGCACACGCAGATTCATTATATAATTTTACAACAAAGAATGCATTGTTTAAAACTTTGAACAGCTGCTACGTATCCGATTGTAAGCGTGTATGTATCTTCAATCTGTTAACAACACCCAACACCCCACGATCCTAATCAAGCCACTCAAATAATGAGATACAGCAGCCAACATCTCCAAGACTCCAGTTTCAGTAATAAACATTGGAAAAGGTTAAAGCCCCATTACTACTCAAAACCAACGAAAAGTTCGTACAATATTTCGCAAAATAAAGTTACACAAATAAAAATCAATGTCCCTTATAGCAATTCAATTGCCAAATTTTCTACGCCAGATTTGGTTTGGTAACATAGATGTTTGTAGATACAAATTGCTCGTTTTTATTTTTTGTTGCATAATTAATTCCATTTTGCAATATCTATTCGTTAGACACATGAACACTAACATGGTAACATTTTAGTGTTCTTGTGTCGTATGAATAGATAGATATGCAGGAAATTAAAATGGAATTTATTGTGTCACAAAAAAATAAAAACGAGCATTTTGTATCTACACAAATCTATGTTGTAGCGTACATCGGGCGTTGAAATATCGCCAATTGCTATAAGGAACACTGAATTTTAATTGTTTCACTTTTTTTGCGAAATATTGTACGAAATTTTAGTTAATTTTGGGTAGTAATGGGGCTTTGAACAAAATCCATACCTTTCCCTCCGCCCGCTGCTTATCAGCTTTTCCAACGCTGGCTTGAGCTTTGTCACCGGTTTCTGAAATGGTTTGAGATCAGAAACAAATATTTTTATATTGATTGATGTTTAACTAACATGTATGTGTTTTGTTTAATTCTTCACTAGTGATTTTTCACTCATGATACAATTAACACTGTATCAATCGAGTTCGTTACTTTGCAACACGATATCTGCAATATAACCAACTATTACAATATAGTAAATACTTCAGATGCACCAGCAGAAGAAAAACCTAATAATACAATGCGGTCCTTTATATATGGCAACAAGTTTCCTGTATATTAATCGACAAAGAGTATAACTGAACGAAATGAGTAACTAGTTATCGTTTGTTTAGATGCTTTATAACTATTCTTATATATAGCGTAGGTTTAAATGCTTATATAAATATGTTTTCTAAAAAAATAATAGACAATTACCCCATAGTTCTAACAGCGATTTCTGTATTTGGTCAGGATGCATGTCACATTCGGGTACATCATTCGGGCACAAGCACTTGAAAGAATTAAGAACAGACATGCATTGCTTAATAGCATGCGAACACCCCGTCTCTCGGCAATCATCTATGAGGTCAGAGCACGTGGGACCCGACAAACCAATCGGACAACGACACTGAAACGAACCCACTGTGTTAACGCATTCCATGGCATCGTCACAAGCAGCAGACTGGACCGCGCATTCGTCTATGTCATCTTGGCAATTGTTACCAGTGAACCCGGTTTTGCAATGACAAACATATGAACCATTTGTGTTCTCGCAGTCACCATGCAAGCATTTATTCTCATTGCACTCGTCATTATTAATATGGCAAAACTTTCCATGGAAACCTGTTTTACATTCACATGCAAATGACCCTACAGAGTTTTCACATTTTGCACCATTTTGGCATGGACTGTTTATGCATTCGTCCACGTCATCGTTGCAATATTCTCCTTCATACCCTAGCGCACACATACATCTAAAGGAGCCAACAGTATTGACGCATTGGCCGTCATTTTGGCAAAGGGTTAATTTGCATTCATTGGCATCGAGTTCACAGTTCTTACCCTCAAATCCGTCTTGGCACATGCACTTGTACGTCCCTATCAAATTCAAGCATGTACTATTGTACATGCACGGCGTAGGTCTTTGTTCTATACATTCGTCTACGTCAGTTTCACATAAACGGCCTGTATACCCCTGGGAACAGAAACAAGAATATGACCCAAATGTATTCACACACGAAGCACCATTTGCACAAGGATTTCGCAAGCATTCGTCAATATCATCTTCACAGAGTTTCCCTTGATAAAATTCAGAGCAATTGCAAAGGAAAGAACCAAAAGTATTGATACACGAACTGTTTTTCATGCATGGATTTCTTAACAGACATTCATTAATGTCTTCACTGCAGTTCTTACCCTTAAAACCTTCTTTGCACTCACAAATAAACGATCCAAGCGTGTTAATACAGTTACCGAGATTTCGACAGGGGTTATCGTCGCATTCGTCTATATCGCGTTCACAATTCCATCCTTCAAAGCCGCGTGCACATTCACACGTATAATTACTAACGCTATTTATACAGGTTGAGTTGTTCTCGCAAGGATTTCTGGTAATACACTCGTCCTCATCATTTTCGCATGATTCTCCGGTCCAACCAACAGGGCACAGGCATGCGTAAGAACCGAGAGTATTGATACAACTGCCGGAATTCAAACAAGGATTTCTTTGACATTCGTTCACGTCATTTTCACAACGCCGACCCGTATACCCACTTTGGCAATTGCAGTCAAACGACCCATGTAGATTTTTACAGGTAGCGTTGTTTTGACACGTTAAAAATTCACATTCGTCGATGTCAGAAACACAGTTCTGTCCCGTATAACCAATACTGCACAAACAAGTAAAACTCCCAAGAGCGTTAATGCATTGACCACCATTTAAACAAACCGACCCCGAGCATTCATTTACATCAATGTCGCACAGCTCTCCCTGGAAACCCGTTTTACATAAACATTGAAATGTTTTGTTGCTATTAATACAAACTCCTCCGTTTTCACACTGAATATCGTGGCAAAAGTCTTTGACCAATGAGCAATCATCGCCTACAAACCCCACCCCACACTCGCAGCGGTATGACCCTAATGTATTGACACAAGATCCTCCGTTGTGACAAACGCCTTCGACACACTTGTCTACGTAAGTTCCACAGTATTTGTCCTCAAAACCTTTTGGACATTCGCACGTAAATGAGCCCATTACATTTCTGCATGTCCCATTGTTTAAACAAACCCCTGAAAGACATTCGTTCACGTCGGATTCACAGAAAGTCCCTGTAAATCCGCTATCACATATGCATGAGAATGCACCTGGATTGTTAACACAGATGCCACCATTTTGACACAAAACGGAATCATTGCATTCATTAATATCATCTAAACAAAAAATACCTGAATAACCAATATCACAGTTGCAAATATAAGATCCCTGAGTGTTTGTACAAGTTCCATGGACACACTGTCCAGAATCCATGAGACATTCATCAATGTCATATTGACATAAATCTCCTGTATAACCCGGAGTACAATTGCACGAAAAAGACCCCAAAGTATTAACACAACGACCTCCATTTTTACAAATATTGCTGTCGCAATCGTTAATGTCATCACTACAATTCTTTCCCTCAAAACCAGATTTGCATTCGCATATATACGAACCCAAGACATTCTTACAACTTAATTGATTTTGACACATTCCAATTTCACATTCGTTGACATCGCTCTCACAAGTTAGACCGGTAATGCCACTGGGACACATACAGGTATAGCTACCGTAAAGGTTTGTACACTGACCACCATTTGCACAAGGATTTAAATAGCATTCATTGACGTCTGTTTCGCAAAATGTTCCTTCGAAACCACTCTTACATCTACAGTTAAAGTCACCGTATGTGTTTACACATGTAGCATTATTGTCACATATTTCAAATGCACATTCATTTATGTCAGTTTCACACGTTTTTCCAGAGAAGAATGGGCTGCAATGACACTTAAAATCGCCTGGTAAATCAAAACAAGTCCCGTTGTTTTTACATATACTTGGTGCGCATTCATTGATATCTTCTTCGCATGTTTGTCCCCCGAACCCACTCGGACACGAACATTCATACTGTCCTATTTTATCAATGCATGTACCATTATTATTGCAAGGTGAGGATTCACATTCGTTAATTTCCTTATCACAAACTTCGCCTGAGAAACCGTCAATACAAATACAAGAAAAAGATCCTTTATTATTTACACAAACTCCATCGTTGCTACATATATCAAACTCGCATTCATTCACGTCATTCTGGCAATCATTGCCGTCATAACCAGGCATGCAATTGCAAATATAGGAGCCATGCGCATTCTCGCAAATACCTCCGTTCTGACATGCGCCAAAACGGCACTCATCTACATCGGTTTCACATGCAAGCCCTGTAAAGGACGTGGTACATGCACACGCATATTTACCAATTAAATCTAGGCACGATCCACCATTCAAGCAAGGCGTTGGTGTTGTAGTGCATTCATCTATGTCTTGTTCACAGGTTATACCAGAAAAACCTTTAGGGCAATTGCAAATAAATCTTCCAATCACATTTTGACAAGTTCCGCCATTAATGCATGGCTTAAGTTCGCATTCATCTTCGTCATATTCGCATCTTTGTCCCGAGAATCCTTCAGGACATCTGCAGTTGTAGAAACCAAACCCATTTTCGTACGTTCCACCATTAAAGCATTGCTGCACGTCGTCATTGCATTCATTAAAGTCGGCTCCACAAATTGCTCCTTGAAAACCTTTCACACAAGCGCACACAAATCCGTTTATACCATCAGTACATGTTCCATTATTTTTACATGGATTCGACAAACATTCGTCGATATTTTCAGAACATGTTTGTCCTGAATACCCTGGGGCACAGATGCATGTGTACCTTGCAACAAGATCTGTACAACTCCCGCCATTGAGACAGAGATTGTTAGTGCAGTCATCAATGTTTTCAGCACATGTATGACCAGTAAAACCTTCCTTACACTCACATACAAAATTAGTCACATGATCTACACACGTTCCATTATTCTTACAAGGGTTAGATAAACAGTCGTCGATGTTTGTTTCACAATGATGTCCTGTAAATCCATTTACACAGCTGCATGCGAATAATGCAACCAAATCCATACATGTCCCATTATTTGTACAAGTATTCGGATAGCAGTCATCAATGTTGACCTCACACCTGGTTCCTGAGAATCCAGATCGACACGTGCATGTATATTTACCAACTTGATTATTACATGAACCATTATTAACACAAGGACTGGATTCACATTCATCTGTATCGATATCACATAATTGGCCAGAAAACCCAACAGGACAAACGCAAGTAAAATTGCCAATTGCGTCCAAACAAGTTCCATTATTGTGGCATGATACATTTAGGCATTCATTTATATCACTTTCGCAGTGTTTACCAGTATATCCTTTGGCACATTGACATTTGAAGTCACCCAGTAAGTCTAAACAAGTTCCATTATTTTGGCATGATACATTTAGGCATTCATTTATATCACGTTCGCAGTATAAACCAGTATATCCTTTGGCACATTGACATTTGAATTCGCCTATTAAATCCAAACACGTTCCGTTATTTTGGCATGTAACATTGAGGCATTCATTTTGTTCAGTTTCACAATGTTTACCAGTAAAACCTTTGCTGCATTGGCAATTGAAGTCATCTTCTAGGTCCAAACAAGTTCCATTATTGTGGCATGGTACACTGAGGCATTCGTTTATTTCAGTTTCGCAATTGCTACCAGTATATCCTATGGCACATTGGCATTGGAATTCTCCTATTAAATCTAAACATGTTCCATGATTTTGGCATAAAACATTCAGACATTCGTTTACTTCAGTTTCACAATGATCACCAGTATACCCTTGGGCACATACACATTTGAAATCATTCGTTAAGTCCAAACAAGTTCCCGAGTTTTCGCATATCACATGAAGACATTCATTGAGATCCGTTTCACAATGTGTACCCGTGAATCCTTTAGCACAAATACATTTAAAATCACCCACAAAGTCCTCACAAAAGCCATTATTTTGGCATGTAACGCTTTCGCACTCATTTATGTCACTTTCACAATGAAGTCCAGTAAATCCTTTGACACAGTTGCACATGTAATCCGCTATCGTATCCACGCACGTTGCATTATTTTCACAAGGAACATTTTCACATTCGTTAATATCTGTTTTACAATTATTGCCAGTGAAACCGTTGGAACATTGACATTTGTATTCACCAACAAGGTCTACGCATATTCCATTATTTTCACACTCAATATGTTCGCATTCATTAATATCTGTTTCACAATTATGGCCAGTAAAACCATTTGCACATTGACATCTGTATCCTCCCACAAGATCAACACATTTACCATTATTAAGACACATAACGTTGACGCATTCGTCAATATCCGATTCACAATACGCGTTAGTAAAGCCATGCATACATTGACATTTGAAAGCCCCAATCAAGTCAACACATGTACCGTTGTTTTGACAGGTCACGTTTGCGCATTCATCCACGTCATGTTCGCATTCATCTCCAGTAAAACCCGCTTCACATTCGCAAACAAATTTTCCTATCCCATCGATGCAGATTCCATGGTTGTGGCAGGTGATCCCTTCACATTCATTGATGTTAGTTCCGCATGTGTGGTCCGTAAAGCCATCAGCGCAAAGGCATGAAAATGCATTTGTTAAATCTGAACAGGTTCCATTGTTTCTACATGGATATGAAGAACATTCATTAATATCTATTGCACATGTAATATCAGTGAATCCGGGTTGGCAAATACATTGAAATGAGTCGATTCCGTCGACGCAAGACCCGTTATTAAGACATGGATTTGAACTACATTCATCTACTTTCTCTTCACAAACATGACCAGTAAAACCTTTTGGGCATTCACACGAGAAACCGGCCACGACATCTACACATATTGCGTTGTTCTGGCACGGGGATCCAATGCAGTCGTCAATGTTTGTGTTACACAGTTTTCCAGTAAAACCATCGTTACAGATACAAACAAAGTCACCTACTTGATCCTCACACGTTCCATTATTCATACAGGTCATATCAGCACACTCATCGAGGTCATATTCGCATCCTTTTCCAGAGAAACCGTGCGCACATAGGCACGAGTAGTCATTTATCAAATCGACACACGTTCCACCATTCTGACACCTGATTTCGTCACAGTCGTTTACATTTATTGCACACGTTTCCCCTTCGAAACCCGGAGCACATTGACAATGGTAACCACCGACGGTGTCGGTACAGAATCCTCCGTGTCCACAAGGAGCCGAGTCGCATTCGTCGATTTCACGTTCACAAAACTTCCCTGAGTATCCATGAGGACATAGGCATGCAAACGGACCTATTCGGTTTTCACAAGTGCCATTGTTTGCACACGGGTTAGATTCACATTCATCTACATCCGTTCCGCATAATTCGCCCGTGTATCCTTCGAGGCAATTGCAAACGAACGACCCATGCGTATTGATACAAATCCCATTGTTATGACAAAGCTTCGCATCCAGATCACATTCGTTCACATCCGTCTCGCAATGGGCACCTTCAAAACCGTTGGGACAAATACAGGCGAACGAATCGACGCCATCTTCACATGTTGCTCCGTTCTTGCACGGCATCGGATCGCAATCATCCAAATTCTTTTCACACAGACGCCCGTCAAATCCTCGGGCGCAGGTGCAGTTGAACCCGCCAATGAATTCCTCGCACGTGGCGTTGTTCTGGCACGGCTGGGCCTCACACTCGGGTATATCGTTTTCGCACATGCTGCCAGTCATGCCAGGCTTGCAGTCGCAGCGATAGTTGTTGACGAGATCCACACAGATCGAGTTGTGAATACAAGGGTTGGACTTGCAGTCGTTGATGTTTACCTCGCAATGGTCTCCTGAAACACATTGAAGTATATATTATTATAACATCTAAAAATGATTACAGCAGTGCTAATATGTATTTTAGTAAACCTTATTAAAAATTAAATAACGCAGACATGATACTAGTGGCTAAACACAACCGATGCATCTGTGTAGAACGAGTTAACAATCGCATGCATAAAATTATGGCTTACATTTACTCCAGCCCAATTCTTCGCATTGGAACATAACAGTTATGATGCGTTACCCCTAGTTTTATTTAGTTTTCGTGTTTTGTTCGTTTTTGTGTGATGTGTCAAATGTTTCTGTGAGCATTTACTGTTTGGCAATTTATTCATTTCCAAACATAAAGGAGCACGTGCTATAATAAGATTTTTCTCCTGTTGTTAAGCTGAAGTTCAATTTGTGTATATTAATCTTCCCACCAGTTTCTTAGTAGCATTATCTTTATAATAAATAAAACAGTTTCGAACCGTCAAACCCAAATATGCAGACACACTGGTAGGATCCCATTAGGTCGATACACGTTCCGCCGTTCTTACAGCGGGGTCTTTCCCTACATTCGTTGATGTTCATGTTGCATCTCATTCCCGTCCATCCACCTGTTGAATCGCAATTCGGATATTTTGATTTCCAGACAAATGAAACACTCATACGTAATTAAGTCAAATTTAACAACAGTTAGCTTTCTTTGTATTGGTATTTTAACCATGTAGTAAAGTATTATGCAAAGTAGAAATATAAAATAAAATTATATTCAGTACATGTTGTGGTGTTATATCTATAGTGTTATACAAATACGAGGGCTTTGTAGAAAGATTAAGTGATGCCACGTTCATGGCATATCAATTATGAAATAAATTAAACGTATTTTTTTATTAAAACAATCATTCGACATATTACTCACCTGTACAGTCACATCTATATGAAAGGCCATCTGGAATACACACGCCTTGATTTTCGCAGGGTTTGCTGGAACAAACGTTCACAGTGGTTTGGCAATGCGCACCGGTCCAAGATGGCGAACAGGAACACGTGTAGTTTCCGGGCGTGTTTATGCAAGTCCCGCCATTTTCGCAGGGTTGTATAACACATTCGTTTATGTCCGTTTCACAAAATGTACCTGAAACGGAACACAAAGTAAGTGTTTGCAATTAATGCGATATATTGTACAATGTCTTGTATAAGTTACGAAGCGCTGAAACATTTTCAGGTTGAATATTACCCGATCGCCGCCTTTTTTTAAATTAACCGTTTGAATTGTTGACTTGCTCCAGATTGTACTACGATCCAAATACGTTTCTAATATTTAAGTTACTTTACATGTACTACATGTTTACCACGTCTCAAAGGTCTTTTTTATATAAGCGTATATTTACACAGATACACCTTACTGTAACCTGATACAGCTAGTATATGTTCCATTTCACAGCGTGGTACAAGTATAAAAGATGCATGACAATAATAATAATAATAATAATTCTACGATTTTTTCAAAACCCTGTTCTGCGAACGGATTGTGATTAAACGGATATAATGTATCTATTTATCTCTAAGATCAAACCTTTGTAGCCGTTGTCCTTACAATCGCAGTCGTAAGTTTTAAACCTGTCCACGCATCGAGCCCCGTTCTTGCACAGGTTGCCCACGCAGTCGTCTTTGTCAGTGTTGCACTGGTCCCCAATCCATCCTGAATTAGTACAATCCAACCTGAGGACAGCGATCAGTCAAGGGAAATGGAAAAGTGACCGATGTCGACAGGTGACCGTTGTTCTCAGATGACCACTTTTTAGATGGTTGGTCAGTTGGTAGTATTGCTAGGTCGTTACCCCACCCAGTCGTTTGCACACAGTGTAATGTAAACCAATGCTTATTGCCGAGTAATTGCTCTTTCAACACGGTTGTTTGTTTACTTGGTTGTGGTTTGATTTGGTCATTTGACGATTTGGGAATTTGGTTGATTGTTTTGTTGATTTAGTGGCGTGTTCGTTGTTTGGTGAGATGTTATGATGTACGGTGTGACATAAGAGAACATGTTACGGTAACATTTCCTTAGCAATTAAGTCAGCAGTTCAAGTAACACGCCAATAATAATAAGGGCATCCGGCAGTGTTACAGGTCACATGCACATAACAAAAAAAATCCGTCTTCAGAAAACATTCCCTAACATTGTTGGTAGTGTTTCATTTAATTTGCTAATAACAATTATGACAGTCTTCTTGAAAAATGCCTATAACAATTATGGAAGCGTTTCATGTAACTTGCTCAGAACAATTATGGAAGCGTTTAAGGTATCTTGCTCATAACAATTATGGAAGCGTTTCAGGTAACTTGCTCATAATAATTATGGAAGCGTTTCAGGTAACATGCCCACAGCGTGTTAATTTTCAAAATAGCCCCATTTTAACCAATCTTTTATTATACTATACACGTAATTGCAGTCCGGCGCGGTCTCCTGTTACATTTCTTACATACCGTCGATGCAGGTCCGCTTTCCAGTGTTCACGTCGCAGGTGTAGTGACCGCGTACGTTGTCGTTGGGCACACAATTGACGTCGCACTGGGGCCCGTAGTAGTTGACGTCGCAGTACAGGCGGTACGATAGAGACAGTCTGATGGGGGAAACGAGCTTATTGACAAACTTATTGTGAATTTGATTAAGCTTAATAAAAAAATAAAAAAATGTACGTTATTTATATTTATTTATTTATTTATTTTTATATTTTATTTTGTTTTATTTTATTAACTTATTAATTATTGAAATGAAACCTGACGGCACATATATAAATTTCTAGCAAAACAAAATAAGTTTTAACATTTTCATGTACAAAGAGTTAGGTAATTTATTGTTTCGCTTTAAAATCATACAATCTTCGTGTTTGCTTTAAAGATTTTACCGAATACCAAGCAAGAAGTTATTTATTATTATTAGTTAGTTTGTGTTACTCATATGTGAATACTATTTTTTCATTGGCTAAGCCAGGTCAATTGCTGACTGTGTAGTTTTCCTTATTTAACTTCATACAGAATACACTGTACTCGCTTTTCATGGGCTAAGTCAGGTCACAAGCTGACCCTGTATCTGTCCTTATCTTACCTCGTAAAGATTACTAGCTTTTCATTGGCTAATCCATGTCACAAGCTGACCGTGTATTTTTCCTTATCTTAAGCCCTAGTCTCACTATTGCCGGTGTAGCCCCGGTTCATCCCGGTTTGATAGAGCCGGTCGACCGGCGACTACCGGGATGATCCATGGTTATTTTTTTTAGCGCGGTCACATATATTCCCGGTGCTGCCCCGGTGCTGCCCCGGTTTACATCCCGGCAGAGTCCCGGTCAGCCCCGGTAGAGCTACGGTTTATCACGGTGACGACCCGGTGAGTCCCGGTCGTAGCCGGTAGTGCCCCTGTCGTAGCCGGTAGCGTCCCGGTGGAGCCCCGGTGAAAGCCGGTGGCGTCCCGGCAGAGCCCCGGTGACTTAACAAGCCGGTGACGCGCCGGTTAATGCCGGAGGTATTAAACATTTTAAACGTTTGCCGGTGGAGCCCCGGTTGTCCCCGGTTCATCCCGGACGTTCCCGGTGGAGCCCCGGTTCATTCCGGTAGACCCCGAATCACGCATCGGGGCTCCACCGGCATCGCAAAATGTGATAGTGAGACTGGGCCTTTACCTCGTACAGAATAGTAGAGTTTTACATTGGCTACTAAGCCAGGCCACATGCCGACCGTTTACTCATGATTATATTGCCTTGTACACAATAGTCGTGTTCATAGGCTAAGCAAGGTCACAAACGGATCGTGTATTTTTCCTTATCTTACCTCGTACGAAATACTAGTTTTTCATTGGCTAATTATACGATCCCGATATGTTAATATAAGCGTTCAATGGCGACAAACTAAAGAAACCCCCAAATGGAGAATCGTGTGTCAATAGTTCCTGTGTATTTGACTAAATGTGTTATAAAAAAAACTACGTTGCATGACCAAAGAGAGTTTACCGTGTTCGCGCGTTCATTTCGAAGCTCACTTCTTGTGACTGACCACGACTGCTTGCCGGCTTGGCTTCGATTTGGGACGGTATAAAGTCCACATAGTCGTTCGAGTTGTCGTCATGGTCTTGGACCTCGATTTTCACTTTCATGGAACCCTAAATAGTAATTTATATGTATACATAAGCTATGAAAATGTTTTCAAGCTGAACATATGTACTTGCTAATGCAATATACAAGTAAATATTATTCAGGTACGGAGTGATTCAGAAATTTAGAGCCAAGTTTTAAGACGAATCAAGAACTAAATGTCATTTATAAGCAATAAGGTAAGCAGTTGTTATGAACGATGACCATGGTTGCTTGGAGAAATATATCAAAATTTTACGTGTGACAAAATGACGACTTACTGTGTGTGTGTGTGTGTTTTTTTATATAAATGAATAGCCATTTTGTTGAAATATCATAAACGCAGATCACGGATACTAGAAGCTTACACAAAAGTCAATGAATACCAACTTCGAGTAGGTTACTTATAAAGTTATAAGCCAGAAAGTGGTCAAAGCTAATAAACATACGACCATAGTAAATATAACTTACAGGCCACGTGGCGAAAGAGAATGTTAAAGGATTCGTCGTTCCGCCTATGCTGCCCCCAAACGTTATCGTGTCCGCGTCATTTATTACGCCAGTTCGCATGAAACCGTGAGGGCATGAAACCATGTTGTTAGGTCTGCAAAAAAAGTGTCGCGTTCTGAGAAAACTGGGCAAAATGCATGTGCGTAAAGTGTCGTCCCAGATTAGCCTGTGCAGTCCGCACAGGCTAATCAGGGACAACACTTTCCGCTCTTATGACATTTTTCGTTTTAATGAAGTCTCTTCTTAGCAATAATCCAATAAGGCGGAACGTGTCGTCCCTGATTAGCATGTGCGGACTGCACAGGCTAATCTGGGATGAAACTTTAAGCACATGCATTTTGTCCGGTTTTCTCAGAACGCAACTCAATTGATCACACCGTGATTTTTAATTGATTAAGCAGTGCGATCATCATTAACGCCATTCCTTTTCTCGTCTGCAAATATATTTTTAGTCTTTCTTTGCAAATTCATATTTTGGTTATTTTATCACATAATATCTATTAGGCAAAACAATATAACGCATACACATTTATATACTAGTATCATTATTTGATCTTACACAGTCATAAACAGCACGATATCCACATATAGAGCCCTCTACAACCAATAAGTTGAGTAGTAAGCGAATAAATGGCGAATGCCTTTATTAAAAGCACCACGTGCGTAATGTGTCACTGCTTTTATCATATAGACTGTTTTATTGGAATTCTTACACTGTTAGACGGAAAGTGCCGCCCTGGATCAACCTGCCCAGACTTTGGACTAATCATGCTAATCGGGGACGACATTTTACGCAAGAAGTGTAAATTCCTTGTCAGTACTTACCCATTCCTGTTGTCTAAGCATACGGTGAAGTAGTGGTCGCAACGGCTGAAGCAGAAGATGGCTCTGCCGTCGCAGCAGTGCCCGTTCGAGCCCTGCCCTCTCGGGTTGACGTAACTTACGAACCGCAGCTCCAGCTTGCCCCCACCGAGTGCGGCCTGTAGAACGACAGTCATATTTATTCGCTTGTTTGTTTGTTTGTTTGTTTGTTTGTTTGTTTGTTTGGTTGGATGGATGGTTGTGTGTTTTTTGGCTAATTTGTTGGTTGGTTGACTGGAAAGCTGTTTGGGTATTGGTTGGCTAGTTGATTGTTTGGTTGGTTGTGCGGTTGTATGGTGATTGGTTGGGTGATAGGTGTTTTTATTACTTGTTTTGTTGTTGGTTGGCTTGTTGTTTGGTTGTTTGAGTGGCTGGTTGGTTGGTTTGGTCGCTAAATTGGTTTGTTGTATTTTTCGTCATTTGTTACACAATTTCAGCCACTTAACAGTGGTCAGTTAAACTACTCACACTTGATACTGGAAGGCTTGTGCGGGAACGAATTCTTAACCCCGAACATAAGAGTAAACACAATTACATCGAGCAATTACGTGGGCGTATTAAGAAGGGACATGCATGCACATGTCTTTATAATATAGTTTGAAGTGAGCAAATGTCCTCATAAACATTAACAGAAATAAATGAATATTGCGCTAAGCCTTCTGACTCGATGTGCACTTGAGGTGTATGATTTGTAACTTAGGAGGATGTACATGTATCTCCAGTCTGAAGGAAACGCAAGCCATATTCATATATTTCAAGTTTCCAAATCTAGTAAACGAATAATGCCTGAATTGAAGTTGTATTAATAAAATGTTCACATTCCAAGTTGTATTAATAAAATGTTCACATTCCTTTTCAATCATGTATATATGCAAAAGTCCGTTTCACTCAACGTCACTGTGATTCGACTCATCCATCTTTTGCTAAGCGTTTGTAATCTCATGCTTAACCATTTGACAAATTGTCATACGCCTGTCTTTCTATGCGCCATTGATGATCGACGGGGTCTTAAATGTGGCTTAATATATATGCAAACCGCATCTGGCATTTATGTTGATATTTGAATAAGTGCACGATGAAAGAGGACGTATGTTTGAACGTGCTGTATTTTTTTTAGATAACAAAACATATTTTTCTTAACATTTAATTGACAAAATATCGTTAACCCATACGAAATCCGTCATACAACCATGTTTGTCTTCAGCGAATAGATATGGCATGTGTTTCGTCACATAAAAATAAAAACAACAACAAACAAAAATAATCGGCTACACGTGAAACTAAAAAATGTATTATGCAGTGACAATTTTGAGGTTCGCTGTAATAGTTGTTGGTATTGTTACAGTTGTTGTTAATATAAAAAATAGTAGTTGTAGACAAATATAAGTCCACGAAAAAACACAACCGGAACTGATGTGTATCAATTGTTTAAACGTGGACAAATCCCTGCTCTGGTTGTACTTGATCAAATGAGTCGTGTTCTGAGAAAACTGGGCATAATGCATGTGCGTAAAGCGTCGTCCCAGATTAGACTGTGCAGTCCGCACAGGCTAATCAGGGACGACAATTTCCGCTTTTATGGAATTTTTCGTTTAAATGATGTCTCTTCTTAGCGAAAATCCAGTTTAGGCGGAAAGTGTCGTCCCGGATTAGGGACGACACTTTACGCACATGCATTATGCCCAGTTTTCTCAGAACGCGACTCAAATTTCATTTAAGGCTTTGTAAGAGTCATTGTCTTGAGCAAGATTCATTTGACCTGTCCGACATACAATGAACATACTAGGAGGAACATAATAACGGTGCCTATACCACGTGACTTTTTAAGATCTGTGTTGCGAGAATAAAGCGCGACCCAGTTAAAATTTTTAACGATGTCGTTTTTAATATTTCGCCATTTTAATGGGATGAAGCACAGGGTGGAGAGCCCGCTCATTCGTGAGAGTTTTCTATAGGTGATTAGGTATCATGATTTTTGTTAAACAAATAAGTATTGTTTCTGTAAAGTGCAACCACGCGTTTGAACGGTTAGAAAAATGTCGGATCAGTGTTGGAACTTCATATTACAAACGCGCGGTTGCACTTTACTGCAAAAATAATTATTTGTTTAAAAGAATCATGATACATATAGAAAACTCTCACGAATGAGCGGGCTCTCCACTTTATCCCATTAAAAATGGTGAAATATTTAAAAAGACATCCTTAAAAATGTTTACTGAGTCGCGCTTTATTCTCCCAACACAGTGATAATGTAATATATGGGATTACATAGATTTGGTTATTGCAAGAAACTACTGCATCGGTCCAATAGTGTTGCTGTTTTCAATTTAGTCCACACATGTTGATGAACCCCAATCTGCTTAAATTACATTTCACGCTCAAATGCTATAAACATGTATGGTCAGCCGTATGTTTATTAATATCATGTTCAAATGACCTATCAGCAGGGAAAGCCTACGGCTTATCGGACTGGGCGAATTCGTGGCATGGAAAAATGATACCAGAAGTAATATGCATCATGCAGTTAAATCGGACGATTCATTATTTTCTTTTTTTGAAAAGTCTGACACTTCGTATACGACCATAGCTTGCAAATAATTATAGAAAATGCAGTGACAAATGAATATTGTTATACTATCTGTATTCGCTGTATTGCATAGATGCCTAAATTATACCACCCATTGAATTTGACATTTTATGTGTTTCCTTTACTTTATTGTGTCCAATACGAACTTTTGCCATTTAAATGAATGGAACTTCCGAATTAATGAGAATTAGGTAAGTATGTTATATGCGTTAATCAATAGGCAGCATCGCATGAAGATTTTGAAAACAAAACTTCTGAATGTGACTCTTTAATTTGAAACGAATATAATAAAAATTTCGATTTTTGTATCTCAACAACGTTTTAAAAACAATAACGCTACGGGATTCATGAGCGCACATCCATCTTCACAAGGTGTGTGCTATTGACGTTAATATAAAACTTGCATTCCCGATCAATTACATGGAAAACAGTATCCATGTACGATATGGCGAATCGTCGTCCGCGAATACGTTGAAAACTCGAAATTCGCACAGTTGAATTATTGAAGTTGCATGTCTTTAAATTGGTGAAATTAAAAAAAGATAAATTATATGTTATATAAAAAAAAACTTACCACGACAGCTGTTGAAAGGAGCAAAAACAATGTCAGCGTTCCGTCCATCGTCGACCTCGTTTTTAATCCAGGCTCACTCTGCGACACTCAAGTTTGAATACACTTAAGTTCGGATGTTTACATAAAATGTCGCGGGTCCAAAGATTACCACAGGCTCCCATCTCGAATGCCTAAGTGTCGTCCTTTTCGCGCCTAGTCATTACGTTCGTGCAGTACACGAAGGCCACTCAAAATATCATGTTTGTTTTCTGTTCACTAGCTAGGAGTCTCACTTTTTGGCGTACGTTTTGCTTTCGAATTTCACAAAAAAGAAGATGCGTAACCCATGGAAAGCGCTTGTGTTCAATTTTGCCTGGTAATTTTTTAATGGACTTGTTCACAGATTTTTGCAGATTTTGAAGTTTGTCATTAAATGCTCTAAATTTACAACTGCAACAAGAGATATTTCTTCTATGCATTAACCCTTTGCATGCTGGGAAATTTGTCGCCTGCTAAAATTTCGTGTGCTGAATTTCTAAAATTAGCATTTTCTTCGATTTTTTTTTCCAAAGAATACTATCAGAATAGCAAACAGTTTGGATCCAAACTGTTTGCAAAGGCCTTCAAAATTCGGTTCCAGCACTGAAAGAGTTTATAACAAAGAGCGTTTTCGTATGGCCTTCACAAAATTGTTGTTGTGCTTTATTTATGGAGATTGATCTTCGTATTTACGTATTGGGATGTTAATTATTTGGTTTTGGTAATTACAACACTCGCAAGCCAATGTCATTGCATTTTCGTATCAACAAAGCATTATTGTGTTAATTGTTTATTACTTTTTTGATTTCTGTACTTTACGACTGCAAACAGGTGCTGGATTCGCACTTTCCTTTCTTCGTGAACGTGTAAAGAATAATGTATTGCCTTGCGGAAAAAGGGCTGCGTTACTATGATCTTTCGGATGCATGTATAGCTCATGTCGGTTTATGATATGGAATGGAAAGGGAATAGTGATAAAAGCGTTGGTTCAAAAGTTCAGCCCTGTGTTCATACGTTAATAGCGCAATACGTAATACACATTATATAATTATGTATGCTTTGCCCAACAATCGGATCTAAAAATCTAAAATTGGTTTGCTAATGAAATCGTTCATTTTTTGACAGTTTTATAGTACATTAAATTATTATGAATTATCATTAGATTATTAAACCAACACAAACAATAAAGTTACAGAAAACAAAATATTCTTTTATCTTTAACAATGTGTTGTCATAAGCGGTGCAGATAAATTAGAATATATTCTTAATTAAAGCACCACTCTGGACAATTAAACCTAGCTATATCTGTTCGCAGCCTCTTTTGGGGTGTTAAACACTGGTACATTGGTTTTCTCTTAAGCAGTCAATCTCAATGTCTTGAAAAGTAAACTGAGTTTTACTTTCACTTTCTACGGTTTTCCTTGAATATGAGTATTCGGTGGTAAATGTAAAATGTACAACTTTTGAAAATTTTAAACATTACAAAGGCGTGTTCGCGCATCGGTCCAAAGATGTGGGCACAAATTGCGATTGTGATAACTTCCATTCAACAGAAGCTGAATCGTTTTGGAACGATCAACATTTACGTTATAAAATATACAAAAGTTTATACTTTAGGCTGTTGCCATGCATACATTTTTTTTCAACATTCATTTATGCATATGTATCTTTAAACGCATACCAGGACAATGCATCTTCAAAAACAATACATCAAACAACCAACCAATATGTTAATCGTTCCGTCCGTCCGTTAATCACATCCTCTCTCCGTTTAAAATTTCAATCAATGATTTATTGATATGTTCAGCCATCATTCCTCTCATACTGACAATTAACCAATTAGATCCACACATACTGACAATCAACCAATCAGATCCATCCATGCTTACAATCAACTAATCAAAAACATCCATGCTTACAATCAAACAATCATATCCACCCATCCTGACAATCAACCAATTAGATCCACACATCCTGACAATCAACTACAATCAACAAATCAGATCCAACCATCCTGACAATCAACCAATCAGATCCACCCATCCTGACAATCAACCAATCAGATCCACCCATCCTGACAGTCAACCAATCAGATCCACCCATGCTGTATATCAACGAATCAGATCCACCCATGCTGTCAATCAACCAATCAGATCCACCCATGCTGTCAATCAACCAATCAGTTCCACCTATGCTGTCAATCAACCAATCAGATCAACACATCTTGACAATCAAACAATTAGATCCATCCATCCTGGCAGTCAACCAATCAGATCAACCCATCCTAACAGTCAACCAATCAGATCCACCCATCCTGACAGTCAGCCAATCAGATCCATCCACCCTGACTGTCAACCAATCAGATCCATCCATCCTGACAGTCAACCAATCAGCTCCACCTATCCTGACAGTCAACCAATCAGATCCACTAATCCTGACAATCAACCAATCAGATCCACCCATCCTGACAGTCAACCAATCAGATTCACCCATCCTAACAATCAACCAATCAAATCCACACATCCTGACTATCAACCGATCAGTTAATAAAACAAACAAAAAGTCAATTGTTCCTGCATAAATCAAGACCATTAGCACCATATTGTTGATCAAGAGTTCCCGGCTTCGGTGCCAGCTCTGGGAGAATTCTCAAGATATTCCCTTAAGACACCAAACATCGGTTCTACCCAGGAAACGTACTCGAGAGAGGCTCAAAAACCTTAAGCTTTCGGTGCAATTCCGCTAGAGACGCTTTTGAGCCTCCTTTACTGTGTCACAAAAATCGTTGCTTTTCTTCAAAGACCACCTCTTTGTCAGTAATAGGCGTACCACTTAAGGTCTAAGTGCCCAACTTCCTGATAACAATTGGTAATTGTCAGAGTGGGACAAACGATCATCTCAGACTTCTCAGCAGAATAATAGCCCCCTCTTGTTATTTACATGCAGACATATACATGTATGTACATAGGACGATCCATTTTTGATCGCATGTTCACATTTTTCACACGCGATTATTTATCAGTTTTGCTTCACACGAGAATGCATGTTTAAGGGGTGGCACGAGATTTTCTCCCGTTTGACTTTCGCCCCTATTGTTATTTGGGTTGCGGAAGATAGTGCAAGGTACAAATGACGCCCCTTTCCAGAGGCAAACCTGAGACAATAAGTGCCCGATGTGAAGTTACGATAATAAGCTTATTTGTTTGAATTATGGCAATAAAGTAATCGAATAGAATGTTTGTGTTGTTGTTGTTGACAGATGGGAAAGTGCAGGAGCAATTGAGAGCTACAACGGCCGCGTGGACACAATCTTAATTCTTCTACTCGCGCCTGATACCGGTATTAAAACATTACCATTTCACCAATTTACAAACATATGTCTTAAAATGATGTAAGCCAACGGGTGTTTCATTTTACACTTCAGAAATGTTTGGCCTAAATCCAACGAATTATAATATCATCAAAACTGTCCTGAACGCGGAAAATGTTTGCAGTTATTTTTGACATCAAATCGTCTTTTTCCCCTTGAAAGAGTCCAATTATTTCATTAAAATATATGTCTCCGCCTGATTATTCAACAGCTGAATTGCATCCTTCACGTTTATTGCACTTTCAACATCATTTATCTTCATCAACCAACCGCTCATGCGAAATCGCGCGTTAATATTCAGTTCATTTTATTGTCTGAAGCAAACGTTTTAGTTGTATAGGGTTAAATACGTTAAGAGGTCTATTGTGTTTTTTATATTAACGTTAACTGTTTTAGTGCTTATTAATTATGTGCTCGTCAATTAGTGAATCGCCCTGCCTTGCACATGACATTGTTAGTGAATTGAAGCATAGGAGGTGATGTATGGTAATTTGGTAAATAATTCAACGATTGAACGAACGAACAAACAAACGAACAAACAAACGAACACATTAATAATAAAGCAACATCAAAATGTAATTAGATTTTGATTTGTTAAATTTCTTATTTTTCATTAAACTGTGATTCGAGTCTCACCGTGGGAAAACGGGGTTATGCATGTGCGTAAAGTCAGGGACTTCACTTTCCGCCTAAACTGGATTTTCGCTAAGAAGAGACTTCCTTCAAACAAAAACTACCATAAAGCGGAAAGTATCCCTCCTGATTAGCCTGTGCGGACTGCGAGGCTAAACTGGGACGACACTTTACGCACAAGCAATAAGCCCCGTTTTCCCAGAGCGAGGCTCATTTGCTTTTTAAACCGATATAATCCGACTCTTTCAAGGGAGGTAAATCCGATAGACTAAGATACACCGTATGTGGGAGTAAGATCCCGATCATTGCCGAAAATACAACAGTTAGCTTGTCAAATTTTGGTTAATTATGCATACTTACTACTGAAATATAATTATGGTTTTCGCAGAAAAAAGGACCTCTTACTGCTACGTAGAATCTTCGATAGAAAACAATTGAAAACCAATATTTCGTCACCGGAACCGATGACAAGTATCGGAAAACAAATGTTACATAAAAACCCACTGTACAGATTAAATATTTAAACTAATGTTGATCTAAGTGATTCCTAAATTAATATAAGTTTGTGCTATGAACGCGTTCTTGATAGTGCATGACGCTTATCTAAATATTTAACTATATGCTGCTGTTTCCTTAAAGCTTTTTTTTTTTATCTAACACGGGATGCAGGTGATACTTGTTTGAATTTCATTTTATCGTGTCTCAAAAAGTTACAATTCTTTTGTTATGGTTTGTATCCAACCATTGAATAGCTTCAGGGTTATTAATTATGTATTATCTTACATTGCTTTTAAATTTGATTGTAATGCTATGAGATAAGTGTTTATTTACGCTTTTAAAAGTACTTAGGGATATGTTGGGGTCAACTGTGAGGTTTGGAGCTCCTTAAAACCGATTTAAAACCCCCGTGATTTGCTTCCAATGCTGTGACCCTAGTTTTTGTGTGTTCGGTATGTACCGGTACTTGTCTATCTGTTACAATAGGTTTGCGTTTCACAGATTGGACATTGGCTTCTTGCAATAAATAAATGACCATATGCTGTGAAAAAAAGTTTATCTTTTGCTGGTGCAGCTGAAGTTCCACATTGCATGCATTATATGTGTCGTGTTCTGAGAAAACTGGGCATAATGCATGTGCGTTAAGTATCATCCCAGATTAGCCTGTGCAGTCCGCACAGGCTAATCCGGGACGACACTTTCCGCATAAACTGGATTTTCGCTAAGAAGAGACATCATTTAAACGAAAAATTCCATAAACGCGGATATTGTCGTCCCTGATTAGCCTGTGCTGACTGCACAGTCTAATCTGGGATGACAAATTACGCACAAGCATTATGCCCAGTTTTCTCAAAACACAACACAAATGTTTTCATGTTTTACACTCTTACAAGTTTGCAACTCTACGGATGCTCGTTTCCCAACTCTTACCCCAATATACGCCAAATGTTCACATTGGCTTACAATTGTAACCAAAATGATAATATTTTCCGGTTGACTAATAGAAATGTAATTGTATGTAAATTATGTTAAAGTATGCGTTGGATTTATGCTTGTCTGACTAACCATGGATATCAAGTTACGTGCTTTTCAATGAACGCACTTGAATAATCTTTAGGTTTAAACACACATATTGTTGCTCATCACTAGTTTTAATTTCCCGAATAGGAAAAAGCTTTTCAGAACAGAAAGAAAAGTTTTACAGAGGCGTATGTGGTTGGGTTGCAGGTCGTTTTCAAACTTATCTTTGAATAGTGATAGATTTGGTTGTGTATTTTCAACAGTCGTCGAGATAAGACAAAGTATAAATGTCATAAAATTACAAACACACGTTATTCACATTTATACGGTTCATATTGTATTATATGCGTTCTTAGTTAGATCACAATTCTGATGTTCAAGGGAAGTAAGGGAAGTTGATTTGATAAGTATTTGATTTCGGACAGAGTGGTCCTTCTTTTGAAGTAACTCTCACACGTGTTAGCTAATCAAATGGTTTTCGTGTATGTCCTACGGGTGCACCGGTCTCTCCCCTCCCAATCTCCAACACAGCTCAAGGTCACGCTAAACTTGATTATCTTTCAGGGAAAAACAACCCACTAAGTTGCTGGAAATTGCAGATATATTTTAAAATTCGTCCCAACTTTCGTGAGTCTAGTAGGTAAGGAATGTGTGCTTGGACACACTACAAGTCCTCACATAATGCACCCCAGGCGCAGAAGGACCTACTGAACTTTGAAATACACACATCCTTCCAAACTCTATTACTCTAGGACACGGATGCCTTTCAAATGGCGAATTAATACCATTTGCTTATTGCGTTAAGTCTACTGTAGGCAGTATACAAAATGAAGAATGTGTGGATTACGCCTAAAACTAGGCTTATGAAAGCGTACTAAAACATAGATTATGTAAATAGGTAATCTGTTTGTTACGCCTTGTTTGCAACAAACACAGAAGGGATTATAAAATTTAGGACAACCGTTTTATTCTTAACTACTTCCAATGTTATATGAGTGCATAGGCATGCACGTTGTTCTGTGTTTTTTTTTCAAATACTAATTTGAAATGTGAAAATAGAAATAATCATGTGCTTTTAGGATAGCTATCTTTAGACGTAGCAACGTATGTACGCACATACCTGCATGTACTTGTGCGACTGATGATTAATTTGGTTGTCAATTTCGAGGGTGAACATCATATCGATAACAAATAATTGTTTAGTGTTGTCGGCTGACGTTCTGACATATAGCGCGATAAACACTGGTAACTTTCACATCAATTACGTCGGTATAATCTACAATCACGCATGTAAGTAAGTAATGTATACAATTAGGACAGTGCTATCGCGAACCGGTTCTATATCGTATGTGTTGACATGCAAGGAAGGTGTGATTGAATGGAGAGGGCATGATCTCTGTGCGTACTCAACTAAACCTATATTCTATATCCCCCATCTACGCGTAAATTTCACCCCCTAATTTACCTCCTACCCAATACCTACTTTTGATTCCTCCTACTCGCCCCTCCCCCCCCCC
>VMBQ01002251.1:4363-20978 GCA_007657795.1 Dreissena rostriformis
GGGGGGGGGGGGGGGGGCATTGTATATGTATCCCGAAAAGCAACCTTTTGGGGAAAAAACACTCATCTGCTGGTACAAATAAAGCTGACCCATTTATAATCTTTTCAAAATCACACACCATATCATCTGTTATTATTTAAAGTAAGCTATCATTGGTTTATATAATGGACCAGCGTTGTTTATACCAATGAATTAGTGGGGTTTTTTAAACTCGTGCACATTCCAGGATCAGTCTATAAGGATGGCATCTTTATGGAGTGATATCCATATTGCAGAAGTTTAAGATCACAGATTTTGAAGAGGCGGTTCAGTGGAGCAAGGTTACCTGTATCTCTGATTTTCTAAAGGGAATGTTCTGCTGCACAATTCGTACACCACCCACACCCTCACCAAGGGCAGGGTTATAACACAACACTCGGAAGGACTTTGACTCTTGACCCTCTGTGTACTTCAGCTTTCGGTCAGCTTGACAGGCTTCAGCATCAGACCCTGTGCAAGAACCTGTAGACTAATCATAAAATAAAGTCAGTTTTTCATTAGGAAATATTCTGTAAATAGATTATGCCATAAACATTTTAAAATACTCTTGAACACTCCATTATTTTCTAACTATTTCAAAAATCAATATAACAACAGCTGTCGGAGGACAGCATGCTTCACTTTTCTAGTTCTTGTCAGAGTTTCTGACACTTTTGAACAAAAAAAAACTGTTTGTATGGTAGGTAAGTAATTTAGTCTTTGTCTAATTTGCAATTAATCCTACAAGACACACAAATCTTGATTTTAGTCATTTTTCCATATTTTCTAACAGTTGTCTTGATTGTTGACCTTGACCCAATGTGCCCCAGAGACAAACAAAAATGAAGTTGCTGAACAATAAATACATGGTTACGTCACAATAGCTCAATTCATTCTCAAGATTTTAGGAGGACACCATTTTTTTTAAATAACTGTGACCTTGACCTTGATCACACCTATCCCAATCCCATGTCCAAACCCTGGAGATAAGGACTCCATGTAAACAGTTTCATGACATAGCTCTATTTGTTTTCATTTTTACTTTTCATCTTACATTCTTTCCTTGAAACAATGTTACTCAATTCCTACCCACCTGAGAATCAAGAAACTTGTCGATGTAAAAGTTTGTGAAGTCTCGGAGATATTTATCATTGACTGCCCCTCCATCGTTTGTTTCTCTACATATGATAAAGGAATAAACTTTCAATATAAACTTTAACAGGTTTTGCAATTAATAGACTTTCCTTGGTAAGCAACAATTGTAAACTTTGTTAATAACATTAAGTCTGTTTATACATGAACATGTTTAGTAGTATTTGAATAAATTCTACATAAAACATTTGTTTTTAAAGAAGTACACAGTTGTTGCCATGCAGAATAGATGCATAAATATAGTTTTAAGCACAGAATCGAAGGATGTTTTCTTCTTCAAGTCACAATTAACATCATGCAAACAAATGTTATCAGCATTTTTTCAAACAAAAATAGATCATTCAAGTTGTTTGTCAGGTCTTCAACCACACAAAATTTTGAATTGATTTTCAGAAAACTTCTGCTGCAAAAAAAAAGCATATACCAGTAGCTTACAGGGTGTCCCACCACCAATGTTCCTTGTCCTTGATCTCTGTATAGTTGACCTTAACCCCTTCCTCTCTCAGCAGACGATACATCCGACGTAGAAACAACGGGTGAACGGTATGATCGATAGCTCCGATACGCCCAACAACTGGGATCCCACCCAGATTCACAGAATGTTGGTCAGCATCGTTTTCGATGATACAGGATTCTAAAATGCTCTTCAAGGCTGGATCTACATGACTGGTCGCAATGTCATGCCTAGAAGGGTAAATGAAGAAATTAGGAATTTTATAGGTGAGGAACTGAATTGAATTAAGAAGTTAGACAATTATATTTTGTAATATTTTGTTGGTTTGCAAAAAATGTTCTACGAACAACTATATAGCTATACAATTGAAGATATGTTTTAAGACAATTATAATTGGGTACAAACCACACTGACCTAAAATTGCCCACATATTTTTTTTAAAAAGTGCTAACTCAATAATTCTTCAAAACAATAATTGATTCAAATATCATCTAAATTGTGCTAATCAAAAACCTTTTATTGCACATTCTTACAGTGGTTTAATGTCCAATTAACAATGAAAATGAGAAGTTGCAAAACTGTTTCCATTGTTTTAGTAGTTATTCATGTAAGTGACTTCTAAAAGAATGAACAAAATGAAACTAGAGCTTTGTCAGAGACGTGACGAATACCCCCACATGCAGCATTGACACAGAATATTTTGCATGTTGTCTTCACAAAAAACAGCGGACACCATGCTCAATGTTTAAAACGCACTTAGTGACCCTGTGACCTAGTTTTTAACCCAGCATGGCCCATGTTCGAACTTGACCTACACATCATCTAGATACAACTTCTGACCAAGTGTGATGAAGATTGGATGAAAACTACTTGAATTAGAGAGCGGACACCATGCTGAATGTGTAAAACGTACTACTGGTAAGTGACCCTGTGACCTAGTTTTTGGCCCAGCATGGCCCATGTTTGAACATGCCCTAGAGATCATCTATATAAAACTTCTGACCAAGTTTGGTGAAGATCGGAAGTAAACTACTTCAATTAGAGAGCGGACACCATGCTCAATGTTTAAAACGCACTAACTGACCCCGTGACCTAGTTTTTGTTCCGGCAAGGCTCATGTTCGAACTTGGCCTTAAAATCATCTTGATACAACTTCTGACCAAGTTTGGTGAAGATCGGATGAAAACTACTTGAATTAGAGAGCGGACACCATGCTGAATGTTAAAAAACGCACTAAGTGACCCCGTTACCTAGTTTTTGGCCCGGCATGGCCCATATTCGAACTTGACCTAGATATCATCTAGATACAACTTCTGACCAAATTTGGTGAAGATCGGATGAAAACAACTGGAATTAGAGAGCGGACACTTAATACGGACCAACCGACAGACAGACAGACAGACAGACAGACCGACAGACAGACAAGCTCACTCCTATATACCCCACTAAATATCCTTTGTGGGGGTATAATAAGAGCAAAAGTGGTTATACATGGCTTGTGTGGAAGCTAGACATAGAAAAAATAAAAAAATACACTAGTATTTGCAGAAATTTATACTCAATTGAATCTAAAGAAACTTTGACTTACAATGGTGGTTTATTTGACCAGTTGCAAATACAAAGACTTTCAGTTTTAAACCAATAAATGGTAAAGTCGAGCTTTGATTGACAAGTCAAAATAAGTCAATCCTTTGCAAGAGAATTAAAAAACAAATGCTTCACCTATAGACAAACTATTAAACTTGAAAAAAAAATATACCTGAAGAAGAGGTTGCTATCGCCATACTCCTCCTTCTTGATCCAGCTGGCCAGCGAGACCAGGGCCAGGGCGTGGTCGGGAAAATGGGTTGCTATGTGCCACGCCCCGTGACCTCCCATTGAGTGACCTGCCATGGAGTTTACATTTGGATATTTGTTACTTGAATAGTGAAACCAGGGCCATGGTTCGGTCAGGAAAACGGTTCGCCACATGCCATGCTCAATTATCAAGTGATCTGAGATAGGATTTAAAACTTGACATCAATTACTTACATTTTTCATTGACATAACCATTTAGAATTTAAACATCCATACATGTACAGTAATTCAATAAATACTATAGTTTGCTCTAGTTGAGTTGATAATTTTTACTTAGTTACTTGTCACATGATGGGATATAGGACATACACTCACCTTGACAATTTCAAGATTTAAGTTATGGATGACAGTTATCAAAGTGCTTTTTACAGACTTTGAAAGTCTAAAGACTTGAAGTCTTAAACTCTTTTGCAGCAAAAACATTTTGACTTAATATGGCAAGTCAAAAGATAAGGATATTCAATGCAGTTTCCAATCTTATTAGCAAAAGACTCAAATGCTCAATTCCAAAAACTCTGTTTATTTATGGAGTACAGTCAAAACCTGGCACCGTGTTCACAAAACATTTTTTGCAATCCAAAATCGATTTTGCTTGTCATTGAAAATGGCTTTCCATTGTAGTTGATAGGCAAAAATGAAAATCGATGTCAGTTAAAATCGATTTTTGTGAACACGGGGCCTGATGACTCGAACTCGCTTGGCTCAAATTTCCGCTTGGCACAAACTCTCTTCCAAGCACCAATTTTTTATTGCTATATATTCATAGAAATTTCTGTAGTTTTGCTCAAATTGGCTAGGGTCGAATTATCGGATGGCTTGAACTGTTTGCTCAGTCTCGGTCACAATTTTCACAACTTTTTTTTGTTTGGCACGAACTTTCTTCAAGTCGCATAAAGCTGTTAATCGATTAGGAGTGCTTGATTAGCGCCAAGATATAATTGATGTCACATCTGTTGCAAACGTTTACTGATTTGAGTAAAATATGTCATCACTAAATTGTTATTGGTCTGTGACGTCCGCAATTATTTATATTATCAGGAATTTTCTAGAAGAGTGTGAAGTTTCACAACATCAACAACTTAAACTGGATGCAATTGAAAAATGTGTACCTCCATGACACCACACACGCTTACATCATGTCATTCTTAAAAAGCTTACAAATAGATTACTAGTGTAATATTTATGTGATGTGCATAATTATAAAGTAAGTGTCTATTTATGTTTTTAATCTTAAGGCTGTGTCTTTCATGAACCTGTAAATATACTTTGAAAAAACAGCTTATCTAATATACATTAATTTTGTGATATTATGATATTTATTTGATGTAAGTGTAACAGTTTTTAAAGTTTATTGAAAAAAAATTTATATAGTAAATATTTGGTTACTATTAATTCACAAGCAGAAGTATGAATTCTCTTCAACTGGAGATGCAAATCTGTTGCAGACTTATGTAAGTAAACACCTTACATAAGAAATCAATTGGCTCAAATTCTGGATGGCTTGAACATTTCTTGTCTGTCCTGGCAAGTTCAAGCCATCTTGTTTGGACTGTTAATTGATTCATCATAATTAGCAATACATACACTATTGTTAAATAACTTTCATTAACGACCAGAATCAGATCATCATTATCAAATAAATTTCCATTTAGAATATCTAGCCAACCAACCTGCATACACCACGTGTTTGCTATCCGCTTTGTTTCTGATCCAGTTGCAGTCCCTGGTCATGTCAGACAAGCTATCCAGCGCTGTCATGGTCGTCAATAACCCCGGTCCCTCCCAGTTGTGAGCTCCATGCCTGCAGGATACAATCGGATTTTTCTATGTTAAAAAAAAACAACAAAAAAACAGAAAACACTCTCAGAGCCTTAAACATCTACAAGGAAGGTAACATTATGTAAACATTAAATGTCCATTTAATTTTATCAGTCACTTTATGTTCATTTTGTTGCATAAATACTTTTTAATAATTCTATTTTGCACCATGCACATGTTTAACCTTTGCCAGTGTGACCTTTACCTTTGCCAGAGGGGTGACACACCTCCTCGTGGTGATTGCATGATTAAAGATAAAGTTGCTCTCTGGACAACAGTCAAATTTTAATTTTGACCTTTAAGTTTAACCTTGACCTTTGAGGTAGGGAGACGGATGTTACATTTGACACACTGTCTTCTCATAGTGGACATCAGTGGTACCTGATTTTTAAATTGCATGAAAAAAGATGAAGTTACATTCTGGAAAAACTGTTTTGATGTATGACCCCTAAGTGTGAATTTGACCTTTGAGCTAGGGAGATATGACACATTATTTTACATTGTTGAACATTGATGGTGAGTAACTTAAAAATTGAATAACAAACCTACACTCCTGACAAGCTCAGACACAATCAAGCACATACACTTGACCACTCAGACCGCTATATCTAGCAAACTAGCTTTACACAAATGGTTGCTTGACATATAAAACTCTTTTTATATTACACACAGACCTTTTTTTTTAAATTTATTTATAATTTAATTTATAATTATAAAAAGTTATTCCGGGAACACTTTTACTATTAGAAACTAACGGAAAAAAAAAACAGTATTAGTAAAATTAAGATTGAAATTACATGAAGTATCAATATATGCATGTACACTTTTGAAACAGTATTGTAGTGCTTCTAGAATTAAGGTGATAGACCATCAAAATGTACTTTTAAGGTTTGGAAATCACTATTCATAATTCACATTAAACTATTGATGGATATCTGTAAAGTGTTATTTTCTAACAAAAAATGCACCAGGTACAAATACTCTAGTAATTTCATACACAATCACAATAAACATGCATCTAAGAATGATAAGGGTGGTTGGCAATTAAAACACACTTGCATGTAGCATAAGTGTTGGTAAATTGCTGTTTTAAAATTCTATTTTACCAGAAATGGTTTTTCAAATACCAAGAAAGAAAAATTATATGAAAGAAAAAAATACAATTTATATGAAAGATTAACTGTAACAAAATTTATGATCTTAAGGGGTATTTTCTAAGTAGCTTCTATGATGACCGTCCTATTATTTTATAAACGTATTATCACCTGGTAGGGGCGAGGGTCCATGCGCGAGGGAAGCCAAACACAAACTCCCCTCCCACCATGTGCTTGTAGGAGTCCGCCTGGTTCTGTGGGGGAATAGTGGTACCATGCAGTGAAAGGACTGTGGGGCAAACATCCCCTGGGCAATGCTGGAAACATCTAACAATTATGTTAAAACATCTTGGTGAACATTTAACAGAAATCTTTTAAATTAATTAAATTGTTAAAAGAGCTTATTCATTAGCTTATTTACAAAGCTGATAGCACCATTTTATGTTATAATACAATCGAATGAGAAGTTTCTCAACAGCTTTATGTTGATTGCAAAGTAGAGCACAATTTAGGATTTCAACAAGTTTATAAAAGGCCGAAAATAATGACATTTCCAAACTGTTTGTTACAAATAATACATACGAAAATGACACAAGATCAGTTTTTCATGTTGTGTCTTACCTACTCATAATAACAAGAATATTAAACATTTCTTCAACATCTATATATGACCATAGCACATAAAGAACCACATAAAAACAAATATGGTCCTGACCTCTGTTGGTTGAATAGCAGCTGCGTGTTGTATGGAACCATCATGGTCGTGGAATGTAAACAAGAAGGATTGTCTCCCTTTCCTACACCTTATCGCTATTGGCAATGATGAAACACCTATGGCTGTTGTGACCTTTAAGTTGAATCTTATATCCCAAGGGGATTCTGGTTCTGAACAATGGGAAATAAGCTTGTCTGAAGAATTTGTCAAAAAGAGAACAAGATTTAAGGTATAAGTTTGCCCAGGCGCAATCAAAACACTTGGATTCAACATTTTTACATCCAGTTTACCACTAACATCAGACATCTTTGATTCAATGTCACTTAATGTCACCTTTGTAATCTTCAAGAAATTTGAGCTGTCATAGTTTGCAACTGGAATTGCAAGGTGCTTCCCAAAAAGTTGTCCATCCAACAAATCTGGGAGAAAGTTAGGTGATAAAAGTTCAAAGGCACTTTTGGCTGTAGCAAATTTGCAATGTACTTGGGCATTTACTTTAGTGCGAACACGAATGTAGATTGTATGAAGGCCTTGATCCAAACTGACACCAAACCAGTACTTCTGTCTATGGTAAACATCCCCAGTCACTGGAACATTGTCGATAAATACTGTATGAGGACCTAAGCACTGAACAATAAGGGTGAGTCCCTTTTCATTGACTGCAAACTCCCCTACCAACCAGCCCTGCCACTCTGTTATACCCATCGACCCTAGACTATTCACGAGCTCATTCCAATTAATTTTGGGCTGGACCTGAACCCCTTTATCAGGCCCTGCTTGTTGAATAAACGTCCAATTTATTTCCCCCCCAGGGGACAGCTCTGAATACATCTTTGAATTCTTCTTGAACCGAAATTTTGACGCTTCTCTGATTCCTCCAAAAGATTCCACCGGATCCCCATCCACTTCTGCTTTGCCGATCACAAAGGGCCCAATGAAAGACCATTCCTTGACGTATTCGGAATAAGGCCCCATAATAGTTTTTGCTTGTTTAAAGCACCTGTGGGCTGCAGACTCCAGGCCTTGCTGCTTATAGATGGTCCCTAGTGTTGACCAGAAAAATCCAGAGGAGTCAAACTGCTTTTCTTTGAAAGATTCCAAAATACATAGCTGTGTTACTGAACTATCCTGTAAGAGAAGGCAACATAAGTACATTAATAATTATAAGACAGTTTTAATATGCATATACTGAAAATAAATTACTAAGAGTCTTTGTTTGCTAGTCAATGTCTGTTTTGTTACACTTAACTTGAATGTAAAGATTGAGCAATTATAACATAATCATTATTTCAGCTTCAGCAGTAACGTCATGATACATTAAAATAAGTAAACAATTTGATTACTGTAAGTCATGACACATTTTATATTTCTTTATATGGAAGAAGCACAAATTACACTGACTGTTGATTTATATATAATTCTTTCACTATGTTAAAAAGGACTTGTTCACAATTTGGTAAAATGACAATTAAAATAAAAAAACTCAAAGATTCAATATTAATTTATTTAATGAAATTTTTCAAAAATATGAAAATCTGTTAACAAGTCAAGACAACTCTGAAATTTTATTTGAGTATTATCATCATGATACAATAATTATAAGTAAAACTTCTGCTGAAATTTATGTCTTATATAAGCAAGGCAAATATTTTAAGTACAAACTTTTGCTTGAAGCCTCAGACTGTCCAGTAATCGTAAAGAAAACTCCTTCAATGTGCAATCGACTCCTTTCTTAAGTAATTTGTCAGTTTCTTTCTTTATAAAATCAACCTGAAAGAATTGTTATATTATATATGAATAATAAATTATTAATGAATAATAAATAATAATAAATACATAGGGTTACATCACCAGAATTGCTTCTGACAAGAATTGTCTTACAAAAAAATGTGCTGGAATGTTAGACAATTTATTGTAATAACCTTCTTTATTATAAATAAGTAAGCGAAAAATTAAATAATTTCGCATTTTCTGGTCATATATCAATATCTAATTATTATCCCCACGCTTTTTGAAGCATGGGGATATTGTGGTTATCTCTGCTGTCTGTCCGTACATCCTGGCCACTATCTCCTCCTACACTATTAGCACTAGAACCCTGAAACTTACACATGGTAGCTATGAGCATATGTAAGACGGTGCACTATTTGGAATTTTGATCTGACCCCTGGGTCAAAAGTTATGGGGGTGGGGTAGTTTTCCTAATATGGCTCTACTTTAACCTTGTTAACACTCTAGAAGTCACATTTTTTGTTCAATCTTCATGAAACTTGGTCAGAACAAGTGCCCAAATAATAACTTGTACAAGTTCAAAAATGGTTCCGGTTGGATGAAAAACATGGCCGCCAGGGGGCGGGGCAGTTTTCCTTATATGGCTAGTACCTTGTTTTAACATAAATTCTTCATTTATATACCAATTGACTTCAAATTAATACCGAACATCTCTTATGACAACACGGTCTATCTCAACCATCCATGTCCACATTACCCACCCCAGGGCCCCGCCCACATAGGTCACACCCACCCAAAATTGCCTTTTTGTCCGTCCGTCTGTCCTGGCCACTATCTCCTCCTACACTATTAGCACTAAAACCTTGAAACTTTAACACATGGTAGCTATGAGCATATGTGCCACAGTGCACTATTTGGAATTTTGATCTGACCCCTGGGTCAAACATGCAGGGTGGGGATACGTGTCGGCAGCGGCCACGCCATTTCTAGTTGTTAATTTAAGCAGTCTTATAACTGGATTGCCATTGGGAAATTTGACTGAGTTGAAGACTGTAGCCATAAGTTACTGCATCATGGTCAATCTTCAAGACGTTTAAGTTTGTTTAAACATATTTATTTCTTTTGGCAAGTACAATATATCAAATACACAATACAATAGATATAAAAAAGGATTGAAATGGAAGAAATAATTCTTACAGAGTTTCTCTCCTTGGGATTATATTTACACACAATTGGCAGTGTATTAGGAACAATATAACTTAGTTTATGCTAGACATAGGAAATATGACGTTTAAGTTACTTACATTATTAGTATAACCAAGTCCTTTAATCTAGTAATAAGGTCATGGCAATGACTGAATAACTCATGTCCACAAGATACATGTAACATATTTTTTCACATGTCCCCTGTATGACCTTATACTAGATCACTATAAAGCTTTTCTAAATTTGATTCCGATTCTAAATCTCAACAGTAAAGAGATATTCACCAAAACATGAACTTTTAAAAGATCAAGAGATACATCATTAACAGCCTTTTTGGTGTGTTTTTGAACATTAATTTAGTACCCTGATTGTGAGACAACTCCTGGAACGACCGACATAATAATAGTTACTGGAACAAAATAAAGTAAACAGAAAAAACAATGAAGCATTTGCGGTGGATTGGTGGTGATATGACATTTTGAATACGGGTATTCAAAGAACATAAGTTTAACTTCAGTTAAATTATTCTGAGCCAGAGGCTGACTTTATATTGTAATGATTAAGATAAGGCTATTAGTTATTTATTGTTTTTACTAAGACCAGATTTATTGATTTAACGTAGCTTGCAAAAGAAGCTGCCATGGTACAATCAATTTCAACAATAAAACATCAATTTTAAATAAAGTTAAACTTAGATGTTTTTAACCAAACATCTGTAGTTCACAACTTGTTATTAACTCATTCCATTTAATTGCTGCAACATTTATTTCAAACAGACGACCTCTGTTGATTGACTACAATGATTTTATATCTCTCATTTTGAAACCTGTAAATCATTAATCTGTAAACGACACAAAAATGCCCCTTTTGCTTTAGACGAACAGTTATTTTCTTAGGTTTCTATTTAAAAGCTTTTCAACCGATCAAATTGACGTAATAGTCCCACTAATGCTGGTAGCGAAGCTTTTTAATGTTTGGACTGTCGAAGCTGCTAGGCATGGATTATCAATTTTTAAAGCACATTTGGGGTACTGGACACAAAGTATGTCCTATTGCAGTATAAGCAGTCTTTCAAAAAAACGGGTGTCCTGTGGAATCTCCATTGCTTTGCGATAAGCGTCCTTTGTCAAATTTATGTGCACAAATACGCTTAACTCTGTGTTCCCGAGATGCATGATGAGGCAAATTTTTTATTTAAAACCCATGCAAATAAGTATGAGCGACAGATCTCGTAGGCAGACAATACATGCAGTTTAATCATGCAGACGACTTGTGCCGTTAATGTAATTGTCACAGAAATCTTGCCCAATGACTAAGAATACGATGATGGCAACCGGCTGTAATCCTCGTGGACATTGTGTATTTCATGCATAATATTGCCAAACATTTACTCGACTCGTAAAGCGTTTTAACAAATTATTGTTGAATTCACTTTTTAGTGTTAATGTTTTGTTGAAATCTCAAATGAGCATAATTGAATTTGTAATCCGTAACACACTTCCAAATGTAAATGTTCACGGGATGTTAACAGATTCTTGCTTCAAATAAACAGTGGACATTTATTTTGTGTTGACCCTTCAATTAAAAGGGCGTAAAATTATGCAGCATGTACAACGTCGCATCATTTGCATAGAAAGTGTGGGTGTATTGAGCGTTGTATTAAAACGCACAAAGCACGTCAGGAGATTTACGCATGTTCAGTGGGAATATTTCATCAAATCTATAAATAGTCACATATGACGAAATTCATTTGATACTTTAAACAAGGGCTGTTTGTAAAACATGCATGCCCCCCATGTCAGTTGTAGTGGCAGCCATTGTGTGAATACGTTTTTTGTCACTGTGAACTTGACCTTTGACCTAGTGACTTGAAAATCAATAGGGGTCATCTGCTAGGCATGATCAATGTACCTATGAAGTTTCATGATCATAGGCCTAAGTATTCTTGAGTTATCATCAGGAAACCATTTAACTGTTTTGAGTCACTATGACCTTAACCTTTGACCTAGTGACCTGAAAATCAATAGGGGTCATCTGCCAGTCATGATCAATGTACCTATGAAGTTTCATGATCCTAGGCGNTGGCCATTTTTGACCTTTGACCTCAAAGTGTGACCTTGACCTTGGAGATATTGACGTAATTCTTTCGCGCGACACACCGTCCAATGATGGTGAACATATGTGCCAAATGATTTCAAAATCCCTTGATGAACGACATAGTTATGGCCCGGACAAGCTCATTTATGGCCATTTTTGACCTTTGACCTCAAAGTGTGACCTTGACCTTGGAGATATTGACGTAATTCTTTCGCGCGACACACCGTCCAATGATGGTGAACATATGTGCCAAATGATTTCAAAATCCCTTGATGAACGACATAGTTATGGCCCGGACAAGCTCATTTATGGCCATTTTTGACCTTTGACCTCAAAGTGTGACCTTGACCTTGGAGATATTGACGTAATTCTTTCGCGCGACACACCGTCCAATGATGGTGAACATATGTGCCAAATGATTTCAAAATCCCTTGATGAACGACATAGTTATGGCCCGGACAAGCTCATTTATGGCCATTTTTGACCTTTGACCTCAAAGTGTGACCTTGACCTTGGAGATATTGACGTAATTCTTTCGCGCGACACACCGTCCAATGATGGTGAACATATGTGCCAAATGATTTCAAAATCCCTTGATGAACGACATAGTTATGGCCCGGACAAGCTCATTTATGGCCATTTTTGACCTTTGACCTCAAAGTGTGACCTTGACCTTGGAGATATTGACGTAATTCTTTCGCGCGACACACCGTCCAATGATGGTGAACATATGTGCCAAATGATTTCAAAATCCCTTGATGAACGACATAGTTATGGCCCGGACAAGCTCATTTATGGCCATTTTTGACCTTTGACCTCAAAGTGTGACCTTGACCTTGGAGATATTGACGTAATTCTTTCGCGCGACACACCGTCCAATGATGGTGAACATATGTGCCAAATGATTTCAAAATCCCTTGATGAACGACATAGTTATGGCCCGGACAAGCTCATTTATGGCCATTTTTGACCTTTGACCTCAAAGTGTGACCTTGACCTTGGAGATATTGACGTAATTCTTTCGCGCGACACACCGTCCAATGATGGTGAACATATGTGCCAAATGATTTCAAAATCCCTTGATGAACGACATAGTTATGGCCCGGACAAGCTCATTTATGGCCATTTTTGACCTTTGACCTCAAAGTGTGACCTTGACCTTGGAGATATTGACGTAATTCTTTCGCGCGACACACTGTCCAATGATGGTGAACATATGTGCCAAATGATTTCAAAATCCCTTGATGAACGAAAGGTAAATCATTTGTTGTTGCATTGTTTGCATTAGCTCAGAATTTTGTTTACTCTTTTTCTTAATATGATAGGTTCTTGTTGATTCGTTGGTTCTTTTTGAGTCGTGGGTATTGAGATCCCAAACCGTTGACTGAGGCGGCGCATACAACACTGTCACTAGGTTTGTTCGGGTCTAATACAGTTCTGGGAAAAAAAGAGTTTTTAAATTGCTCAGTTTTACACGGAAAAGTTTTGAAACACTTTGTATTATTTGTCACTTGGTTTTCTAGCATGTTTGTAGCTTGATAGTCATTAAATGATTTAGGTTTAACGTTTTGTTTATTTCTTGATGGTGTTAATATGTCATGACAAGGTAAGGCTGGCACCTTCCCCCTGACAACTTTGTACAGGAAGGTAAGTCGGTTTATCTTTCGTCTGTCCTGTAGGCTTTGGAGTTCAAGTGTATTCAACATGGACGATACACAGCCTCCGTCCCGTGAGCGGTTATCCCCTGTGATGAATCTAGCTGCTTGTCTCTGGATGCACTCGATCTTGTCAATATGCTTTGCTAGATGTGGGTCCCATACCACAGAGCTGTACTCAAGTGTCGATCTGACTTACGCTAAGTTAGCTGTTTTCCTGCAGGTGATTGGGCAGTGTTTGAGGTTTCTTCGTATGAATCCTAGGGTACAGTTTGATTTCTTTACTATTTTGTTGATGTGGGTGTTCCAATTTAAGTTGGAGGATATGGTGACACCTAGGTATGGATTTTCTTCTGACCTGTTGAAGAATGTGTTTATCTAGTTCATAGGAGTGTGATGAGCGGTTGTTAATACTTAGTATGTACATTTCTTGGCCTTAAAACACATTCCCCATGAAGATGCTAAGATTTCCAAAACTTTCAGGTCGTTTTGAAGGGCTATGTGGTCTTGTATGGATCATATGGGCCTGTACAAGAGGCAGTTGTCTGAGAAAAGTCGTACTTGTGACTTAACTGTGTCAGGAAGGTCATTAATGTGGCACAAAAACAAAAGTGCGCCGAGGACGGTTCCTTGAGGTACTCCTGAGTCAACGTGGGCAGATGTGGATTTCTCCCCGTTTAGGACAATTTGCATGTGGCGATTGGTTAAGAAGTCTTTGAGCCCATGTTTTCAGTGGTCCATCAAGAAATCGAATATGGCCATGTCTATTTGGCTTCCCTTGTAGTAATTTAGAAGGTCATGGATGGTTGTATTTAGTTGCGTTTCGCAGGAATAGCCAGATTATAAACCGTGGTTGAGTTAAGTATTTTGTTTTGTTCTAGATGGTTAAGTATATGTTTGCAGATTATGTGTTCTAAAAGTTTACATGATATTGATGTTAGAGATACAGGTCTATAGTTCTCTGTCAGGTGGACATCTCCTGTCTTGAAGACAGGGGCGATGTTTGCATTCCGCCAGTCAGTTGGTAGCGTCCCTTGGTCCAGTGATTGCTGGAAGATATATTAAATGGCTGGGGCTAGTTCAGCTGCACAGTTCTTGAGAACAATGGTTGGGATAACGTCTGGGCCTCTAGCTTTGGAAATGTTCAAACCAGCAAAAAGTTTCTCAATGCGTTCCTCTGTTATATGTAATGGGGGAATTGATCTTGTTTTACATTTCAGGTTGGGTAAGGGCATGTCTTTATCTTCTTAAGTGAAAACTGAGCTGAATTGGTCTAATAGTATCTGTGCCTTTGTTTTGCTGTCATTCATAAGTTGGCCCATTTTTTTAAGAGGTGTTATGCCTGAAATGCTGTTATCTCGGTGAAGTAAAATACTACCCGGAAGTGATAGGTGCGCGATTCGCGTACTATTTTTATCTCCTTTNGTTACGTCCAAGACTGAACAAATTGTTGACGGACGCACACACGCACGCACGACGGACATCACAAGATCACATAAGCTCACCATGTCACTTCGTGACAGGTGAGCTTAAAAGAACACAACAACTAATATTTGACAAAGGTGGAGGCATTTTTGTAAAAAATCCCATCAATTTTCATCAAACCAAGTTTAAGCATAATCTTTTTTAGCATGTGTACCAATGAATTTGATTATGTTTTATAACAATGAAAAATATAAACATGTCATCATGCTAATCTTTAAGGTAAAACAAGAGGGCCATGATGGCCCTGAATCGCTCACCTTTTACTAGAATTGGCCCGGTGACATAATTGTTTACCCCAGATGACCCATATACGTTCCAAAATCAGATATTATCAAGATAAACCTTCTGACCCCAGATGACCCATATACGTTCATATACTGGGTTGGGTTTTTCACTTCTGTATACTGTAACATTGTACTTCTTGTTTGTTTAAGATAAGGGACCCCAATGGAAATAAGTACTTGTACTTTATTGGGTTATCCCAGGTCTGCAAGATCAATATATATTTGTACACTGTTTTTTCTTTACCATATTTGTTTTATTATAGGTTCTTATATTGTACCTTGATCTTGTACCTGAATAAATTTGAATTGAATTGAATTGAATTGACCATATTTCATTAAGATCAGATGAAAACTATGACTTCTATTGTCTACAAAAGGTTTTTCTATGACTTGACCTAGTGACCTAGTTTCTGACCCCAGATGACCCAAATACAATCCCAATGCAGATGTCATCAAGATAAACTTTCTGACAAAGTTTCATAAAGATCTGATGGAAACTGTGACCTCAATTGTCTATACAAGGTTTTTCTATGATTTGACCTAGTAACCTAGTTTTTGACCCCAGATGACCCAAATACAATCCCAACCCAGATTTCATCAAGATTAACATTCTGGCCAAATGTTATTAAGATTTGATGAAAACTGTGACCTCTACTGTCTACACAAGTTTTTTTTAAACTTTGACCTAGTGACCTAGTTTTTGACCCTAGATGAACCAAATTCGATTCAAACCCAGATTTTAACAAGACAAACATTCTGACCATATTTCATTAAGATCTTATGAAAACTGTGACCTCTATTGTCTACACAAGTTTTTTCTATGATTTGACCTAGTGACCTAGTTTCTGATCCCAGATGACCCAAATACAATCCCAATCCAGATTTCATCAAGATAAACTTTCAGACCAAATTTCATAAAGATTGGATGAAAACTGTTACCTCTATTGTCTACACAAGGTTTTTCTATTATTTGACCTAGTGACCTAGTTTTTGACCCCAGATGACCCAAATACAATCCCAACCCAGATTTCATCAAGATAAACATTCTG